>BGPR01002252.1:0-76466 GCA_013235015.1 Araneus ventricosus | reverse complement strand
GGTCAGCAAATTTAACTCTCTGAGTTTCATATCGCTTCTACGTCGACGGACTACCTCATAAGCGGGAAACACGTATTTAACGTAGCATAGAGACACGCCGAAGCGTGTCTCTAAAGTGCAATAAACGTATTTTTTCCGGATTTCTTCCCCTTCCTGCTATTTTACATTTTGATTGATTAGTTGGGTAGGGTAGTGGCTGACACAGAGGTTGATAAGAATGTACTTACTGCAAATTAGAGATAACACAGGATCCAAGACCCCACACCCCTTGGCTTGGGGCATTTAATTATTCGTATTGAGGTCTTTTCAGAAAGAAGGTCAGCTTGATTTTTTTTCTAGTTGTGTGTGTCCTGGAATTTGGATTCTGGTATAAGTCCGGTTTAATATTTGTCAGCCTGGATTGAAATTGTATTATGTTTGGGTATTTGTAATACACTTATGTTATATAAGATTTTATTTCAATGCATCAATGTTTTAATCGAATTGTTAAGTAAATGATTTGTGGTCCCATCTCTTTCAAGCATAGAAAAATTTGAGAAGCCGGGGTGATAAGAAAAGAAGAGGGGGGTTGTTTATTTCTGTTATATAAGCATTGAATTGAAAAAAATAATTTTAAGGTTTAGGTGTGATTTTTAAACTATACTTTTTTTTTCTAGATTAGTTTTCATATTACACTACTTAGAATTTCTTTAAATTCATCAAAATGAAATAAATTCCGAAAAATAACAATTATTTTTCAAATAATTATTATTCAATTTATTTTTTTTTTTGTTCACTGCATTGAAACAAATGTTAAAGAAAATAATTATCAATTTTTTATTTTTATGTTTTAAAAATTATTGTATTTTGTTAGAGAAAATTTTGGTTTACATGAAAACGTAAAGATAAAAATCAACTAAATTTAATGTTTGAGTGATCTTATCAGATCTTAGTTATCATATTAAGAGTCTGATAACATATGCAGTTTAAGTTTATTTCTGCAGAGTCAGTGAAAATTTATTTCTTCCTTAAAATGTAAGAACACAAACCATTTCTAAGAAAATATCAATGCTTACTTCACGATACCGTATTTATGCATTTGGTTCCTTGAGCGTTATAGCTTTACTGATATGCATTCTTCAATAAGAAGATCAAATCTAAATGCCTGAATTGCATTGCTTTGGTAACTCTGTTACAATTGCGAGCTGAATTTAATAAATGCTATGAGACAATCCACCAATATGTGTTACAAACTCATGATGCATCCTTAGTTATTAATGAGTTTGGAAGACAGTTCTTTCTAATAATAATAGTATTCCCAGGCATTGAATTATTTCCAAACTCCACCTTCACAGCTGTGACAATGTGTTTTACTCACAATATCTTGTGTGTGTGCTGTAATTTGTAAAGTAATTTTTTTAAATAAAGGATTTATATACATCGTTTTTATTTTCTATTCTGAACTTAATGGATAATAATGAGACTCTTATTTATTTTCCGTAAGCTGTATGATATATTTGAATTAGATCTATAATTTTATTTTTTAAGAAAACAGTAAAGTGTTGGTTTTATGTTAGTTTTATATTTGGTATGAAAAGACCCAAAAAATGTTTTTGAATATCACACCGATAACGTCCAAGACATTTATAAATTCAGAAAAACAAAATCTGACACTGAATAGGTGTTAAATTTTTCTCCTTATTCTTTGATTTTGCGAAGTTTGCAAAAAAAATTACCCGTAGAAAAAAAATCAATAATATTTAATACTTCGTAGCTAGCGCATTTTCGCAATTGATAGGAAAAAAAGTTTGATCGTTTGCATTCTAGTAACGAAGTATACAAAGAGAAAGAATTATAATCGTTGATCGTAAATTTCACCAAGAGATTTTGACGAATCCTCAGTTTTTTTAGACCTCCTGAGACCGAAAAACACAATTTTGGAATTATGTTTGTAAAACACAATAACTCAACAACGGTTAGAGCTAGAAAGAAGGAATCTGGTATATGGACTTAATACAAAAATTAGTATATTTCAATCAATTTTGGATAAAGTCCGTTCGACGGAAAATTCTCGTTCAGTTAGGGTTCATATGAACACGATAATTCCAGAACTTAAATAGCTAGATAGATAAAAAATTTGGTACACAGTTTTAAAAAAATTAGGAATGTAGGTCCGTATTAAATTTTGGACGAAACTGACGCGTTAACTGTCTGTTATTTCTGTAACGCATGCTTGTGAATTGATAATTCCTAAACGCAATGACTTAGATAAAATGAAATTTGGTATGTGGTCTTTTAACCCTATTCGTCCAATTTTCGTTTCAATCGGGTAAAAAACTTTAATGCTCCTGAAACCAATATGCCATTATACATTACAAAAAAAAAAATTATAAATAAAAAATTAGTAATGCCCAAACATTACGTAAGTATTTTGGTATTTTTGACCCCTTGTCAGCAAAAAAAATAAGCAACGCAAAACCCCCTTATAATTACGTAAGCAAACTGCACTTCCCTGTTCTTTTTTTTTTTTTACAAAACGTATAACAATACTTGATTTTAAAATTTTAGGTCTTAATTCAAATAAAACCAGCGGGAGTGACTCTCCCTAAACTTTCTGTATACTCCTCAAACATTTGTCATTTCCCTCCCCCCCAAGTGTGGATAAAAATTGAACCTGCCTGTAAACCCAGAATTCAATATCAGAAGGTTTTTCATTGTAGATTATAGTGATAGTAAATATATAGATGAAAAATCATATTGAAAGAGATGCGTACGTATTAAAGTTAGCAATTTATTTTCTATCAATATTATTCTGTAGCCAATGCACAAGCCCGTGCAGAGGAGAAACAGGAGAAGACCTTGCTCTGTTAGTTTGCGCATACGTTCGCTTCCAGTACGCAAGCAAAACGGGGCAAAGTGATGTAATCCTTCCGCGTGCACAGAGATTGCTACTCAGTACGCATGCGTATGGAGAATCGATTAGAAAAATTAATTATGCAATTTGAACGCCTTTTTCGTTACCGATCCAACGAAATTTGACACAGACCTATAATTATTAGCAAAACGTCATACCCAATTTTTTATTTTATCTAAGCCAAAGGGGTTTAGGAGATGTGCACTTTTACAAGTACACGATTATATTGCGACCGACAGACAAGTCAACCCTTTGACTTGATTTGGCCCAAAAATTTTATATAATACGGGATCTACATTCATGATGATAAAACTGTGTACCAAATTTTATTCATCTAGCTATTCAAGTTTTTGAGTTACACGACCGCGGACAGCAATACGTAACCGAACTACAATTTCACTCCACAGCAGGAGCGCCATCTACAATATCAATACTTTCCACACAGGGTGTACACGGATATGAGTTGCTGCCGGATAAGTAAGCAGGAACTCGTCTTCCTGTGGGTATAATGATGGTGGGGGTTGTGTTACCTCCCTTTAGTGATAGTACGTACCTCCTTCGGGAGGGGTCGGGCCGTGGCCAGGTGAATGGCTACTGGGACTCCGCCCTCAGTACTCGAGCTATTGCAGCGGCTGTCGTTCATGATCCCGGATGCTTCGGAAGGGAGGGGTAGCACAGTTTCCGGTTATCGTTCCATATATATTCTTAAGAATCTGAAATACTGTTTCCCTGCTATGTTAGTCTTATGACAAGAGAGAGTTTTATAGAGGTTTTTACTGGACGCCAAGCCAATAAACCCTGTCCTTGAAAACCATTTTGGCGACTTTCGCTATAACAAGAAGCTTCCAGAATATTCAAGAATTATGGCCCTATCTCTACTTGGAACGGAAATATGATGAACCTGAGAATTCTATATGACGTCATATCCTGTTGGAAAAGGTATAAATACCAAGATACACAAACGAACAATGAGTCTCTTTAGTGTTTTGACCGCAGTACCGCAGTGAGCTTTTAGACGATGTGTGCCTTTAAAGAGCTATTAGTCATCTGCTGTCTGCTTGTGTTGTTAACTTATACAAGTGATGTTTGTTTTTGTTACCTGTGATTCGTGTTTTGGTGGAATATTCTTGGAATAAAGCGCCATTCTTGCTTGTTGGTCTACATTCATGCACACTTACCGGACGATTTTCGTAAAAATATATATGGAATAGGTACAAGCAACCTGAATCGTATATTTTTTACCATCTCACAGCAATGTAGAGAAAAACACAATTTCATTTTAAAATTTGAAATCTTTTTTCTCAATGTAAGAAAATAGTTCAGCTAGCTGCTGCCACTTTTTTCTAAAACTTTTTCGATAAAATGCTGACAAAAAAGACGGCCCCATCGAAGTGCTTCTATGAATCGAAACTTCCTAATCCCAGGGCAGAGATTTCTTTACATCGAAAGCTCTTATTTTAACCGGAAAAAAATAACATCCCATGTTAGAAAAACAGCTATATCAACAAATTTTAAATATTATATTTTAAGGAATTGAATTTTTTTTCAATGGGAAATATCTAGTTCCACTTATCTTGAAGTTTTTGAAAGTATTGAGGATATGATTAGGTTTTATATTTGATTTTTGTTTATATTTTATATAATTAAATTGAAACAATTTTCTACATTTTCCGATGAACATTAATGCATACAATGTATAAAACCTCTTCAATGTGTAAATAAATAAGCAATTTAATCTACTGAGTTAATGCTTTTTGAGGACTGTGGGTTTTTTCTTGTTCAATGCAGATTAAAAAAATCTTCTGAAGAATTAATACTGATTGAGAATTGCTTGACAAGTGCCGGTTTCCTTCCATTGCCCATACTTCTTAATGTTAAAACAATTTTAATTTAAAATAATCAACACTATTTTTCAGAAAAAAATTATTTCTTAACATTGAGTTTTTCTATCATTTCTCCATCTGCCTGCTTCAATTCATTTAAGATTTAAGAATTCTTTTTCCTTTTAATTTTGAGATAGGTGGTGTTGCTTTTAAGCGTCGATATGAGCCTCTGAATAACTGTCAAAATCTCAAATGAGAAATACTATCATTTATGTACATTATTTAATTCATCAATGGAACAAATTGCTTGAAATTGTGAAGACCCGAATAAATGTTGAGGAAAAGCTCGCAGGAAAGCTTCAATGAAGGATTTATTGATGAAGTACGAAGCAAAATGCTTTAATAAGAAATAATGATAAAATCAATGATTTTTTTTTCATTTCCTTCATTTGTTATTGAAAAAAAATTACTGGTTGCGTCACGTCCTTCGTATAATGTTAAGGGACTGACTTTCATTGTTTTTTGTTACAAAATCAAAACTTTTTTATCCATTTTTCAAAATTTTATCTTCAATTCTGAGTCTTCCCAACTTTAATCGATTGCAAAAGAACGACAATGGTAAACAAGCTGCTAATATTTCTGAATACAGAGAAAATAGATTCTTATAATTTCTTCATTGATCACACTTTTTAACTCCGCGAAGCATAATAAACAATAAGTTTTTCATCTTTGATAACCTTACAAGCACAATTTCAGAAAACAGCAAACATTTACATACATTCAAGAGACAAATTGAAAAATACTGTTTGTAATTATTTATCTTCTTAAAATAAAATATTTTTCCAAAACGTCCAGAAATTTCAAAATATATTTCTTCTAATTAAGCTACAAACGTATTCATATTTAGTTACAGAACTATTTTGTTTTGTAAAATTCTGTAGTCTTAAAAATCCGAAAAAAACTTACTGAGCGTGACCAATTTCAATTAATTCAATTTTATCGAATAAAGTAATAAATACAATATTGCATTTTCTAAAAGATATGCCACTGGATAAATGATAGATTTGTGTAGAAACTAGGGAATATATTTTCTCTTTAGTAGAATATTTAACATATAAAAAGAAAAATTTAACCTTCCGTGTTATACTTCAAAGTTTCATTTAACGATTATTAGCAAAAACAATAATAAAAAGAGTTTTATGAAAGTATAGATAGAGTAACTTTTGATTTTAGAGTAACAAGATGTTTTTCTTCAAGAAATAACTAAAGTTGAAATTTTGTATGAATATTGAACATTACCATGCATTTCCTTCCCCTCTGAGTGGTTAGCTATTTTTGTCTACTAGCTTTAAAGTCTTAAAAAATTAGTTTTAAAGTGAACAATTAGATATTTATTGTGTTTAATCAAATCTTTGAAATATTAAAAATATTTTACCCATGATAGTTTAAGGAATCATACATATAAACATGAATTGTCTGCTTTTGAACTCAATATGAGAGACGGAAAAATTACGTGCAAAGCGCTTAGAGGGTTAGAAAAAATTAAAATGAGGAACAAGAAATATCTTTGTATTGGGAGTGAGAATTAAACTTACGAATTTTTAAGAGATGGCTTGAACTATGAATATATCGAATTTTGGGCCAACAAAAGGCAATTGCGGGGCTTTTTTGCTTCCATTTGAAGAAAAGTGCTGTTGAAAGCCAAGTTGCCGGAAATTTTTGGTGATTGTCCTTTATTGATTTCAACAAGCGAGTTCTGGTTTAAAAAATATAAAAAAGATGATTTTAACATGGAAGATAAGTAATTGGCCGGAAATTCGAGAAAAAACGGTCAAGAGGTTATTTCCAAAATTGCTACACTTTCGCAGAAAAGTAGAGTTTGCTTCCAATGGATCCCATCCCATGTTGGAGTATTTGGCAATGAGGAGGCAGATTTGCTTGCGAAAGAGGGAAGTGCTCTTCCTTCTGCAACCTCTAGTGAACTCTTCATGTCCGAATTTTTTTCTATTCACAAGGCTAAAGCAAATTCCGCTTCCACACATGATTGGTATGCCGGGAACCGTCCTGGTCTGTCTCTACAGTCCGTAGGCACAAGATCCGCTCAGACTGCATTGGCCAGGTTGCGTAGTGGACACATTAAAAGCTTAAAATTCATCGATAAGGAAAAGACCTTTTCTTCTTGCCCTTGTTTCTGTACTGCTTCTTCTGCCCATATCATTGACTGTATTGGCGCCTCTGCGAGGCAGCTGCGGAGTGAGGAGGGAAAGAGTTGTTAGAGCGACATGGTGTCATGGACCTGGTCTAATTTTGGGCCAGGGGGACATGAAATAACAGATAAGTGTGATGGAGGGTTTTTGATCTCTTACTCAATATTAGATTTAAAGCACAATATATTACAATATGCCTACTAGGAATTTAAGATTTTAATACCGTAATAGTAAAAGCACAAGAATTTTAAGGCACAAATTTAGAGTTTAAGAGTAACAGCTCATCACATCTGATTAATTTAAACATTTTAAACCGATGGTTAAATAAGATTTACGTTATGTAGTCCTGATCTTTAAAATAAAACATCCAGTTTTAAACTTAAATAAGTCAGATATGTATAACTCTCTAGAAGTCAGTGAGTGTGAGATAAATCATGACAGAAGCGTATTTGAATAAACATAACAATTTATTAAAAATATAATTTTACGCATGGCTATGTAAATATATCCAAAAATAACTTTTCAAATCAAGAGAGGCCCTTCCATACATACGTATCCACTCAAAGTCAAATCAACTTCTTACATGTCAGAGCTACACATAAATTTCATTAATTCAAAATGAGAGAAACCATCATGCATATTTTACTCTCTATGTTTAAATGTTTCCTAGTTGATTTTACATTTGAGAAGGACAGTTTATCAATAATAGCAATAAGACACCAAGTTTTAAACTACCTAGTAATTTAGGACTCCACACATTTACTTTTTCATGTAACAGTTTACACTCTATCTAGGATTTTAAGAAAATCGATATGACCATAATTATTATATTAGAAAGACTTCATTGAACGTGATATAATTTATTTGTCAACGACAGACTCTATTACTATCTGAATATGATTATAACAACAGCAATGAATAGAATGACCTGAAATGAAAATTCAATACTCTAAGCACCAATGTTATCTGTAATTATCTCTGGTAACACTGCATCACAGATTTGTATGAGAGCCCATTCTAAATGCATATTTTATCTTAACATGCATAGAAAATTTTCAGTTTATCAATTTAACGTTTAAAACAAGATTTACAGCCAAATAGTCCTGAATTTAAATATTGGAAAGCATGTAAAATTCTTACTTAACTTTGCTGTTGTGGCACGGCGACTTCTAAACCAGGAATTTTGAGGCTATATCTGGTACATTGTTTTCTGGCATCCTGGTGACTAAAGCTCAATGGCAGGATTACATTCATGATTTTCGCCACATTGTCTTGATGACACAGCAACTGGTGGTTGATTTAAAGTCTCAGCATCTATGTATGACGCGCACTGAGGATTGCTGGCTTAAACTCGGCTACTACTTGCTTCCTTCTGAATTTCTTGGTGTTCATGCTTCACGTCAAATTCGGGCGAACTCTAATATCTGCCCGTGAGCATCGAGCTCCGCAAATATGCAGGCAATGGTGACGGCTATGTCTTGCATCAAGTCCAGCCGTAGGTTACATTTGTAGGCAGTTGCGACCTGCAGCATCGAAGGCTTTTACAAGACCTTAGGATCTGAGATTCACCTAGTCCATGTGCATATCGTGCACGTTAATGTAGGTAACCAGGACGGCTATTTCGTTTTCCAGTCCGGATAGAGATGACATTAGGGAACAGAGCTGACCTGCAGCAAATGATGGTTGCTTCAACGACTCAGGAACAAAATCAGCAACATGACACAAAGTTCAATTACGTAATCCTAATGTTCGGGTGTTGCATGTTCGTGCACTCTATTTCAAAGCACCTCGAGCAGCTTACTCTCTCTCATTAAAACTTTCTTTTCCAAGAAAAAATTTCGCCTCGCCCACCGTTTCTTCCATCAAAAACCTCTCATTCGAAAACCCGTTTTTTGTCTCCCTCAACAACGCACCAAGTAGCCATTTTGAATCTCCCGGTGAAAGTTGCCAATACACTTCAACCATGCCAATTTAGAATATAGAGAAAGGCACGAGGAGAATTAAATTTTACGTGCCAAGAGAAGCCAAATATCCAAGCACTCCACAAGTGGTTAGATCACGTATTTAATAGCTGTGCAAGTGACCAACCAGAGTGAAACTCCACGTTATCTACAGACAATCAAAGAATTTTCATTTAATTGAGAAAATGGCTTAACTTTAAGAAATTATAGCGACAAACTGTCACCGTGGAGCGGAAATTCGAGCGTGTCGTGTTAGATGGTCAGAAAGTTGTGGACAAGGGTTTCAGCCTAACCTAGAAATCCGCTGTTCTAAGGAGATTCGAATCTCAAAAACAGGTCAGAGAGATAAAAGAATGCACACATTTCCCTTCTGGAAAGGCAACCAGTAACATCGGATTCTTTTTGCAACTTTCCGAAAGGACTCTGTGCGTGTTGAAACTGAGAAGTGTGGATTTGGTAATTGGGTTCGAAACACGTGCAGGAAAAGGGAAAGAAAAACAGCTGTGAATTTGTTTTCGCTCTCACACTATGAGTTGCAAAATATCAAATAATTGTAAATAGCATTATATTTCTCTTAACCTCCAAATGATTCGAGAATTATCATATTATGTATGTATTGTAAATAGCCCATTAACTTTTTACTTAATCACGACAATTATATTACTTCATCTTGTCAATTACCCCAGCAGTAAAATACTTAATAGTGTTGCATTTAACAGTTTCTATCTTTCAGTACAACTAACCAAGTATACAACGAACGCAGGTTTGTAATGAAAATTATTTCAGGCAGTTGATAACAGAAACTTCTTTATTATATGCAAATATTACCTCATATTTCATCGATTGGTATCGTATTTGTAAGTAACATTTCAATTTTTTCAAATGCACTTGGTTACTCAAAATGAATGTTTTGTGAGGCACTCCCAGTATAACATATGAAACTATTCTGTCTGAATGTTATTAACATTGCTGTGAATAATTTTTAGCCATAATTAACCTTATTATTCGAGGAACGGGAAAAGGTATGCAATTCCCAACAGGTTTATTATCTCCATTTAGCCTCTCTTTGGAAGGGGCATTAGAGCATAATCTCAATAATCATCGATGTAACGGAGTACCGGAATAACTGTTTTAATCAAAATAGTAATTATTTGAAATAATAATGCAACTTTAACATTTGTTAAAGTGTAATTGTCATAATTAGTATTCAAAATCTTTTCCATCAATGTTCAGTTAATGCCGACAACAAGCATCAGCGAATGCAGGTTTGTAAAAGAAAATTATTGTGTGCAATTGTTAACAGAAACTATTCTATATATGTAAATACTACCTTATATTTCATTGATTGGCATCATATTTTGTAATACATATCTCAACTTGTTTTTCAAATGCACTTGGTCTCCCATAAGATATATGTTCTTTGAGACACTTCCAGTATAACCTCTACAAATGTTCGGTCTGAATGATATCACCATTGCTGTAACCATCAAACGATTATTAACAATAATAATACTTTAGTTATCGAGGAAATGGGATAGGCCTGTTATCCCCAATTGGTCTGTTATCTCCTATTAGCCTCCCCTTGGTAAGGGGCATTGACCTCTTTCCTATACATAGAGTATAATCTCAACAATTGGTGTTTAATGATCTTATCAAAATAGTACCAACCAATTTTCACCCAATTGCAATAACATTGAAATAATAATACAAATTCCAGTAATTGTAAAAATGTTAATGTCACAACTAGCATTTAGAAATCTTTCTCTATCAGTGCTCTTTTAATGCCGATAACATGCATCATGTATACATATAATCAAGAACGGATCTCAATTCTGTCGGAGACCCGCATCTAGACACAGCTTTGTACCCCATCTGTTTAAAAAATAATCTTTTATTGTAATACCTAATAGTTACTTTGATTGTTGTAATAATGCTTTCTAAATAAAGTCGTTCGGGGGACGGCTTTCTGGTGCGGGGCCCTGTGTGCCCCGTGGGGCGGGGTAGGTTGATCGCTTTTTTCTACAGGCAGCCACCTAAACTGCGAAAAGAGATCACACGATCTCAAAAGCGGGGCTGTCCGTAGTGTGAAGAAGAAGTATAGTACACGTAGAATGGGAGTTTTAAATTAAACACAGAAAATTATTAACATTTAGGATTAAAATAAATGTGGATTAAATATTTTAAATTAGACACAGAAAAGTATTAATAAATAGGATTTAAATAAATGTGGATTTTGAAGTAGAAATTATAGAAATTTAAAATAAATTTTGTTTTAAATATTTTGAATTAGACATAGGAAATTATTAAAAAATTGGATTAAAATAAATGTGGATTTTTAAATATAAGAAGTAGCATTTGTTGAAATATGAATCTGTTTTTAAAATTTGTACCTTAGTGAACAAGTACCAAAAAGAAATTTATCATTTCAACATGACATAAGGATCGTCAAGTCCAGCCAGAAAAGTTTTAAAGTTGAGGATGTGGAATCTTCATTTTATTAAGGCCCTAGTCAAACCCATGAATAGCTTTAAATGCTGATTGATAACGATTTCCAGACATTTAAAGGCCATTGGAAAGATTTGCAAGCAATTAAAGTCCAGGGACGTTGAAAGGCGCAAAATGATTTGTCAATTGTTGCTTCAAAGACACAGAAGAAAACTGTTTTGTAACATATCGTTACTGGTAATGAAAAATGGATACGCCACGATAACCCTAAGAGCAAAAATGTATCGGTAATCCAGGGCGAACCATAAACATCAGAGGCAAAGCCGAATAATCATGAAGCCCTGTATTTAGTGCATCACTGGGGAACACTACCAACAACAATTGATCCAACTCAGCCGAGCATTGAAGTAACAATGGCCAGATTATGTGAAAAGACACGATAAGGTAATTTTCCAGAACGACATCACTCGGCCTTATGTTGCGAAACCGATGAAGGAAACATTAGATGTGCTTAACGCGGATGTCCTATCACGCCTGCCGTATGCTCCAGATATTGCTCCTTCCGATTACCATCTATTTCTATCGATTAATCACGGCCTGTCTGAAAAGCCTTTGCATTCTTATGAGGATTACAAAAAAATGGATCGATTCGTGGATAGCTTCTAAAGATGTTTTGTCCTTTCAACGTGGAATCCACCTATTACTAGAGAGACGGAAAAAAGCTGTAGCTAGCGATGGACGACATATTGATTGATCAGTTTGTAAACATTTTTGCACAATAAAACCGTGTTTTTACCAAAAAATCCCTTAAAAGTAATTAAAAACACCCATTGAAATTATCATAATTCTGAAAGGATTTTTTTTTTTGTGAAGTGAACATTTGAACATTTGTGAAGTGAAATAATATTAAACGGTGGCAGATGCTATGACGACACGATTGTTCAGAGATGGTACTTTATTATTTTGTTATTCAAAGGTACAATTCAAAGGTTTTGCAAATAATTATATTTTAAATCTGTGCGCATGTCTTCTTTCTTGTTTATGTTTTCCGAGTGTTTCCGCTTGTGTCAGCGAAATAACTGAACATTAATTAATACAAGACAGAAACATTGAAGATATAATTATTGCATAATTAAATCAGCAATATCTAAACATTGCATTTATTTGTTGACAGAAATCGAATCTGGTGTTAGAATGACAATAAAAATTTTACTAAAACACCCCAAAGACCATTTAAACATGGTTAATATGGTTTCCGTCCTAATGCTAACATATAACGTTCATTCTCATAAATCTGTTTCTCAAAAGCAGCTAAATTATGGAAGTTTGGAAGGGACGCGGGACCCTTTATGAAGGATCTTGCACACCTTCTAAACCACCAGTGTTTTGTGTGAATGCAATGTAACAAGACAGCAAGCAGCCCAATAAACTAAATAAATCTTAAAATTTCAGATTTGAAAACTAATTTTGACCTTACTTACCTAACCTAGTAGTTAAGTAAACTTAATAGTCATTCAATATAACTCAATTACACTGAGAAACTTTTGTGTTAATATATCACCTCTTCTCTTAAAATTTATTAGCAATTCGTTTACAGTCATAAAAACCATTAAAGTATAAACTAAGATGTTCGAAACATGTTTTCACTCTCATAAAGTTCGGAGACTCCCAATACTGTCGCTTTGTGTTATGAATAAAATAATATTTGGCGTTTATCTTGTAGCGAAAGTCTTTTAAGTGAACATATCTTTCCAGTTAAAAGCTTTCCAGTATATTTTTGAAGATATTGTCGTGAAGCTCAGTCATTTAATATATTCTCATTACCCACTTCAGTGTGGATAATGAAGAAAAGCTATCAGAGCCGGATATTAATCTACTCTAAGACCAGGAACTGCTTTGCTGTCACCATACGGCGTTTTCTTAGGTGGGATAAATTTACGTTTATTAATATTCAAAGATGATAAGACATGACTGAATTAATTTTTGCAATTGTTACCAACTAAAACATATAAATCTTTCATAATCTTACCGATACAATACATCAAGTATTTAAATTATTCACCAAATAAATAAATTTAATCAAAAAGGTTTAAAAATAAATTTTTATTAGCGAATTAAAAGGTATAATTTTTTTATTTTAATAATTTCCTCCTTCTGAGTTTTAATTTATGATTCATTATTTTTGTAGAATCTCGAAACCATTTTTTTTTTCAAATTTACTGGCATGTAGTACCACACGTAAGGAATCAAAATTTAATTAAATAATTAAATTAATTGATAATTACGCTCTGAAAATATTAAAATAGTTTATTATTATCGAGAGTTAACATTAAAAGTCTGATCGTCGTGGTTGTTCACATAATGTATAAAACTCAAATCTGTCCCAAATGTTGTTCATCTGCATTAACTCAAAAATAAACGACAAATAATGTTAGTTAATGTTAAACGTTAACGATGTAATAATAAAGCTAAACAACATCCTTTTGTTTCAGCGAACGAAAACTCTGTGTCTTGTTATTTTCTTTAGAAGTTCTTGGGAATGTGCGCATTATGAAACGTTATCACTTTCAACACTTATAATTTATTAACTCTTTAATGCCGAGGCGTTTTTCTTCTCCCAGCCCCTTTAAAACCAGGAGTTTTTGGATGGAAGTGACATGAATTGGACTCTCTCAACCTGGGTGGACATTTATCCCACTACCCCACCCCTGCTTTAACCCTCCATTAAGGCGCACGGAAATTGGTTGTGGTTGGTAAGGATAATTGGATCCCCTATCGGCTCATCTCCTAAGAGATCTCAGAACCTCCCATCCCCTCAAAAGAAGCCAACCGCCTCAGACCGGCCTTCGTAGCTGTTAAGGGATAATTTTAGATCGCCCGGGGCCGCCTCGCTCGGTGTGAGAGGGTTATAGGACCATTTCTGTAGTTAATATAACACGTAAATAATATAACATTGCATAGATGCGTTCATTTCCTGTTAAAGTTATACAGTATAGATTCACATGTTGTTTTTCCTGTAAATTTTAATCTGTTGTGAAATTAAATATTGAATGCAACCCCTTGCAACGAATAAAATACTTATTATTCTTGGCATTGCTAATATTAAAAAACTGATGGGAGGCTGTCTTTCTCAAACAGCCGCTGATGTTAAAGGAGTATTACTACTTTACTCGCTTGAGTCTTTTCTGATTTTCAAATTTTTTTGTAATTTCAGTTGTTACCCTTTATCTCTAAAATAAGACATTAGTTAATTTTTTAATATATGTGGTTACCGAAATATAGAGGATTGCGTCACCAATTCACGCGTATTTTTGTCCAAATTTGCGACTGAGTAGTTGCTGAACTACAATTCCGATTTTCAATTTTTTTGTAACTTCTGTTGTCACCCTTTTTCTCTAAAATAAAACATAAGTTATGTTTTTAGCATATGTAGTTACCGAGATATAGAGGATCTCCCATACAACGTTTTTCGTGGCGTTTTGGCATGTGAATCAAATCCTTAGACCCCAATGAGAGGAACGTACTACTACGTTAAAATTTCGTTTGTTAAGCTAGATTCCTTGAAGACAGTGTTTATGAAAAATTAAATTTTCAACAGCTAAACACATAGAAGATAATCATTTAACAAAAGTGTGGAAATATCTATACCGCATATTTGTTGCAGAGTGTGAATTTTACAACAGGCTACACGCGATATCAATAATGAAGTTTATAAAGATTGCAGAAAAGCAAATTTTCAAAAGCAGAAACTTCGAGTGCTTATTATAATAGCTCTTTGTGTACCTATTTTTTCATTTTGTAATTATCAATTGAGAAAACACAAAGTCATTGCTTTAAAGTAGCACAAAAGCCGAGTTTAATAAGGAATGTTCCAATTTAAATTCAAATGAGATTTGGACTGATATAATGAAAACTCATTCCTTTGGTAGAAAGTTAACACTTTAATGGTTTTAAATTTATGTTCACAGTTGCACAATTGTTGGATGTATCTAACCAATTAAAGATTCTGAATTACTTGTTTTAAAGAAATGATTTGCAAGTTTAAAAAAGCCTGTTTAATTCCATGTTTTCAAGTAGAATTTCGGATAAAAAAATGTTTCCTTATTACACCACCAAATTAATTATCTATCATGATTACGTAACAGTAACTTCTATATTGCCTGGTGATATGAAGGATTAATTATTTATAATGTTCACCTTCGGGAAACGGAATATCTTTATTTTAATTAGCTTGTTCTTAGATAATAAAGACATTTTCAAATACGGTTTCAAAGTTCAATTATTTTTTTAACCTTCCAGCGAGCGCGCCCTCTATATCAACATGAAATGTCGAGAGTATTTCCTAGATACGCTGTTGCGAAATAGCAATATTTATGAGGGTAATTATTAAAATTAGGTTGTAATTAAGAAATGATTAAAAGTGCAATTATTTTAAACAATTTTTATTTAAATAGGAATTGAAATAATGCTAATATAAAACACAAAAATAATATAAATTTTCCAAAGAATTAGCTGAATGTCGTGAAAATAAAGCAAATAAAATTGCCAATATTTCAACTCAAATTTCTACGTTTGCAATATAAAACGTAAGGAAAATATAGAAGTAAAGAAGAAAATTGAAATTTTTAGAGGGACGAGACTCATGTTTATATGGAATGCCGCTGTTGAAGAATTAATTCAATTTTAGAACCATTTTTATTAGATGGCTAAGTTCCACGACACAGTACATTAAAAAGTACAAGATGCAAGATAGAGAACAATAACACAAGACAAGTACACAGAAGAGAAGAGAGAGAGGCATCATGGGACTAGTAGAGCCCGGGTGGCTCTAGTAGCGCCACCTACAAAAAAAAGGAGTAGGAAGTGAATTGTAACCGCTACAAATTCAGATATAAAAAGAAAGAAGTCAATTTCATAGTCATTTCATTGCAACGGTCGAGCGTACCTCTGAAATACAAATAGCAGATTCACGGAGTTCTATGAACGCCTCAAATCTCAAACGATGACTAGCAGTTAGTCAAAAATATATGGAAGACTAGTTAAAATTATTCTTCCGTAGCAACCTCTGGTAAAAGGATATAGAACGAAATTCTTCTCTAGTGTATCTCTCACATACGCTCGCTGGAAGGTTAAATAAAATTTTCCATAAAGACAACTATCATTCCATATTTCTGCATACGTTGAACAGAGATATTTTCTTTGTGGTTTTGATATTATTTTGTGATTCAAATAAAAAGTTCAAGTTAAGAAAATTTTATTCGAATCGATAAGGGAGTGAGCTATTGAACTCAAATAATTTTAATGAACTTTTTCAATTATTTTTAAATTTTAGAATTTACAAAAACACTTTACTCAAAAATGAATAACACTTTCCTTCTAAAGAAGCGTTTTTAACTGATGATATTAATATGAATGTCAGTTGAAAAAACGAAAAATTATTTATATATTTCTGTTATTTACCAAAATTAAAAAAATTGGTTTTGTATATATCGTATTTATTAAAATTCTGCACTTATGATATTTTTTTAACTGATATTGCACATTCACTTACATAAGTTTTTTCCTTCTTGCCAAACTATTCTGAGCTTAAAAGATATGAAATTTCAATTTTTATTAATTTTTTAAAGACATCTTGTAGAATTTCAAAAACAAATTGTTACACAAGTTGTTTTTTCAAAAATAAAACGAAATTAGCTCCAAATTTTTCATGCTATTTGCTGTAATATATTGTTTCAAATCTGTAAAACCGCTTTTCCTACTATGTTAGTCTTGTGGTTGGAAATATGTTTTACAGAGATTAGAAATTGGATGGAAGCCGCTGACCCTCGACCTTGGCGAATATTTTGTCAACTTTGACGACAAAATGAAGGTCCTCGAAAATACTAGAATTATCGTCCTTTCTCTATTAGGAACAGAAATATAGAGATTGTTCTAGATGTGTCCAAGCGGTGTCATAACCTGTCGGAAAGACTATGAACACCCGGAGTTCCTGAGAACGACGGGAATATGTTCGAGTGTGCTTGAAGGTCTTTGAATCTCTATGGAGTTTTGTTCACATTGCGAGCTGGTAAACTGATTGACGCTTAGAAACAGAGATATAAAGAAAGTACTAAATGATTCTATGTGACATCACATCCTATCATAAAAGGTATAAAAACCCGGAGGTGCTGAGATGATGCGAGAATATTTTTGGAGTGTGTTTGAACATCTTTGAATCTTTCGGGGTTTTGTCAACAGTGCAATTGGGTGAGCTGATAGATGCCGAGCGATATTGAAAGGGCCATTACTGTTGTTATTAGTGATTTGCTGTCTGCTTGTGTTGCTAATTTTTACAAGTGCTGTTATTTTCGAGATACCTGTTCTTCGAGTTTCTGGATTATTCGTAAATGAATGCGTCGTTCTCCATTGTCCTGTTCGTTAGACTGCTTTCACCGTACATCCTCCAGAGGATTTTCGTAACAATATTTGTTGTAAATAATCGCAAAAGAAATAGAAATACAGCATATGCCACTGACAACTGGATGCAGTTGTGCTAACGGAAAGAAATTCTAAATTATACATCTGTTTTTGTCAGGCATTAAAGGAAAACGTCAAAGGTTGTATTGATTTAAAATTCAATTATGTATGTGCCATAACATCTAACTTGCCCTTGATAAGTAAAATTGCTAAGTTTGAATTTTTACACTTATTTTAACCTACTTTTAGTAAAAAAGGTAGGGAATCTTTTACACTGAAATTTCCGTAAGAATAATTACAAAATTATTCAGAGTTGAAAGCATCTTATTTGGAGTTCTGATGAAAATCGATCAAGTTAGAAACATTATCTTCTTTGCCTTAAAAAGAAATAAAAAATTCTATTAACAAGAGCGTTTTTTTTCCTTATATTAAGCACTTACATCTTTGAAATATAAAAATGTTGAAAAAGTGTTATCAATTCGAACTGCGTTGCAAAAATTATCAAACCTAAAAGCGGGAAATTACTTCACAGTATCTCAGAACATATCACCATTTCAGTGCGGGTGAATATGTGGTTATCCCGATTTAGAAACAAGATAGAGAATAAATCCAGCATTAAATTACACTGCCTTGTCGACTACTTGCAGAAATTAAACCTATTCTTCCGTTAGCGGAACTAATTTGGTAAGTGGCAATATGGGAGTAGCATGGTAAATCGAAAGAAGATGCTTCTTTGTTCGTCGCTAAAATAAAGGCATTTAAAAATAACAAATGAGACAGGATAAAATTAAAAACTAAACTTTAATTCATCTTCAGGCATGATTTGAACATAAATCCAAGAATTTATGCTATTTATTTTAAACTTCAGGAACTACCGCATAAATTCAATTCTATTATTTTTCTTGAAATGTAATAGAAATCTGCGCAGATCAATAGTGTAAATTATTGAAGTAAAATTATAAATTATACTTTAAATTTAATATGTATTTTTGTGAAACTTTTTTTGCTCTTTCTTCTAAAACCTTTTCGTATTTTTAAAAATAGCCTTTTAAAATGGTGATAGGTTTATCCTGTAAGGTAAATGTAGTTGATTAAATCCTCAAAGGAAAAAAGCAAAGGTTCATAAAAAAATTCTTGGATTGAATTATATCCACTAAATAACAAGGTATATATTAGAAATCTATAGTTTAAGTGAGATATTAAATAAGTGAATAAATAAACGTTGCAGTTGCGAAATTAAAACATTAACAACATAATATAACAAAGAATTATATTCAAGTTCTATATGCCAAGAAAGGCAAAAATTATTCAAAAGTTTTAATTTAAGAAAATATATCCTTACTACATTATTACAAAGACGCAAAATTGTTTCCCTAAGATGTTAATATTATGATAAGAAAGAGAGTTTCATAGAGGTTTTACTGAAAGCCAAGCCAGTGAACCCCGACCTTGGCGACCATTTTGGAGACAAAACGAAACTTCTAGAAAATTCATGAATTATGGTCCTATCTCTACAGGGAACGGAAATTTAGAGAACCTTCGAAGTATTCTATGTGACATCACATACTATCGGAAAAGGTATAAAAAGCAAGCTTCTCCAAAAAGATATCAATTGTCTTTTGAGCTTTGAACGCAGTGCTCCATTTGTTCAGTAACAATTGGTAACTATTTTGTTCAACGGCAATAGTGAGTGATTTTCATTATAATTAAATCTCTTATTCATTATTTGATTCTGTTGAGCAGATAGACATTGAGCGCTATTGAAGATGCTGTTACTGATATTTATAAATTATCTGCTATCTGCTTGTATTTTTAATTTATAAAAGTGCTGATTATTTTTGTCACCTGTAACTGCGTTTTTTTTCTGAAATATTAGTGGAGTAAAGATTAATCGTTTTTTATTATCCTGCTTGTTGGGCTACATTCACGTACATTCGTAACATTATTTAAAGGCATATGTGAAAAATTGAAGGTCAGTACGACGACTGTTATGAAGATAATGCATAGGAGTTGATGAGTTGCCCACTAAATGTTTGAGTTTAATTGATGCTCTAGATCTGCTTTGCCGTGTTCGTAGATTCTTTCGAAGTGGCTACATCTACGAAATAGATCGTATTTAACAAATGCTCTAATGAGGTAGGAAATACTTGAAATAAGATTGAGAGGATGTTTCCGAATTAGAAGATGAACAAAACACTAAATTGCAAAATGTTCGCTAACATTGTGGTTCGCCGTTTATTTTGTTTGTGACTTCATCTTACACAAGAATGATTGTTATTTTAACAACTGCATTTGTAGCACTACAAAAGCATTTGTAGTGCTTGTTAAAATCACATCTTCTTATCATTTCAGTTACAGAGATTTCGTTCAAAAAGAATTGGCTTTGGTAAATGTGCCAGAGAAATGGCACGAAAGTTTCAATTTAGGAAGCACAAAGGGATTTCTTATAAGTGAATTTCTCCTCAGATAAAATTAATATGTTTCCATCATTCCATCCATTTGAAAAACGTTCTCTTTCTCTTCTAACTAACACAAATTATTTATTGATGCATAGAAAATTAATATACAGTTTTATTGAATAGAATATCCTATTATAAGTGCCTTTTAAACTTTTGTATCTTTTGTAGTATGAAGACAGCAAGAGATGTTTAGATATGATAACAGGTGTACATTGTAAGGAATTTCAGTTTTAGCTGTTGTTGTGGATATTCTTTAAAACAATTCGGATTAGCACAGGGTTATGCACAACCCACGTGTGAATACCTCTGAAGTAGGATGCCAAATTTCCAAAGTGTACTTTTTATTTGACCGTGAGGCAAAAGGGAATTTTAATAACATGCGTTTGCATTTAAGAATAAGAAAAAAGTTTTAGAACTTTGGTTCTTGCATCAGGGAGCGCATATATAATATTTTAACTTCTTCTATAAAATGTAATCATAACTTGACATAAAAGAGAAAAGAGATTATTCCATGTTGTCACCATTTCTTTTCATACTGGTCTCTTTCTAGCTTCATTATTACATAGAGAGGTCAGGAGGGCGCCATTTTTTTGTCTCGACCGAATCAGATCGGCAATAGTTCTGAACCATCTTTTGATGGCAATTTTTCTTTCTTTTTCGATTACGGATTGAAAATAACTGTGGAATGAATAGAGGATAATAGCCTTTGTAGCTGAAAATCCCCCAAACCTCTTTTTAAAATCAAACATAGAACGGTTATTATGTTTTGGTTCTGAAAATTTCCTTTCCTGAGCTTTAGAGATATGAGGTTTATGACTCTGGAAATGAGCGAATTTAATGGAATAAAACAATTTGTAAAGTCATCATGTAGATTCATAGGAAAATTTGAATTTTTATTGAATTAAATTCTCTGCTTAAAAAATTTAAAACATATTAGCTCCGGTATTAAACGTAAATCCAAGGCTTAGGTTAAAATGGTATGGCATTTTAAATTTTTATATCCTACCTTGCTCTTCGTTCCACAATACTGAATTTATGAGCAATGTCGAAAACAAATACAATAAACCCACTTGAAGGAAATGTTCCTGTTTATTTTAGGTGTAAAATTCTAAATTCTCACCACCGCTATAAAAGTAAACCATTAGAACATTTGCGTTTTATACATTGAGTGAACAACCATGACAGATCAAACTTCTATTTTAAGTCTACGGACGGAAAGCGAACGCCGCATCTAAGCAGAGTAGGCTACGGTTATATCAAATTGATACAAATAAATTAATAAATTTTTCTGATTAAAATTTCTTACCAGATTAACTGTTTGATTATTAATTACTAAAAATAATTAATATTAATTGATAAAAATTTAAAAAAAATAGTTATTAAAATATTTGAAACCGTTTTTCCAAACATTTTATGTTCACATAGCGAACATCGATCCAATCAAGTTATTATAAAAATCTTAATTTTTATATTTCAACAATTATCATAAAGCTTCTTCACTTTGACAAACCTTGAGAAACGTCATCGTCTTTTTAAAGCAAATATAGACTTTTTTATTTACTTTTTTATCAAATATATAAGGAAAAATTTGATAGAAATGTGGAAAGGCACTAGAATTCAGTTTTTATTTTGAGTGCTACAGAACAAAAGTAAATAGCTTACCTCACGAACTTTTCGTTGATAAAAAAAACAGTAAAGCATTAATGTTAAAAAAGAAAATATTTGAAACTAAAATGACCGACTATAAAGATAACGAATGAAATCGTTATTATCAGATGGCGTATCAATGGGTAGGAAAGAAGTATTTATTTTATGTGCCCTCAGAAATAATAAAAAATTAAAAAGAAACTTATGTAGGTAATTTTTTCTGTGCCTTAGTTGAAAAAAATAAAAATAACAAAACGGAGAAAAACGAATTAATTTCTTTCTTGACAAATGTCCAATTGAAATGTTTAGTTCCATTTGAAGAACTTTAGAAAATTATAACATCACTGATATCAGAAAAATCGAAACAATTTGCGATAAAAACATTCGGATGCAAATCAGAAAAAATATGAGAATGGAAAGCGATTTCATATTATACTTCATATGTTAGCTTATGAATAGATTTTATATTATTAAGTGCAGAAATGCTACTCGTTTCTCCATTTGTTCAGTAACAATTGGTAACTATTTTGTTCAACGGCAATAGTGAGTGATTTTCATTATAATTAAATCTCTTATTCATTATTTGATATTCGTTGTTTCCTTAACAAAGTGTCTTTAAATTTAAAATTGTGATCGGCATACAAAATGCGATTTTATGCAGTCTATCACTTGTTCTGTTCATTGTATATGTTACCGCAATGTATTTAATCTGACATTCTATAAAATATATACTAGGCATTCTATAGAATACCTAGTTATATATATATTTTAGTTTTTTACCATCAATGTATGAAACGATTAATATTTCACACATTTTATAGGTATTCTATAGAATGCTAAATGACAAACCGGTAGAATATGAAATACATCGTTGATTCGATTTTATAAGAAATAAAATTAAGTGTAATTCAAAATAAAATTATTTCCTTCCTTGATGTAATAAGTAGGTTCATATTTCATTTTGATTTCTTTAATAAGAAAGGCATAAATTATGTTTGATTCAACTTTCATTTTTCTTTACTTATTTTGAATAGAAGTTTTAAAATGGTACTTTTTAATTAATTTTTCAAAAGAACATCTGTATTTTTGAGGAGTGCACGTCTTTTAAATAACAGCCTTATCATGACCATTTTCAAGACTTTGCGTAGATAGCATTTGTCATTCTATAGAATACCTAGGTATTATATACAATGCCTAGGGAAAGTATATATTAATTCTCCTATTTCATACTTTGCCTAAAAAGGCTCGACAATCTATAAAATGCTAGGTATTCTATTGAATGCTGGCATTTCAGACATTGCCGGTAATATATACATGGACGTTCCTAATGCCATCATGCTGCGTCATGTAGGAGATTGTGGTAGATATTTAATCCGTAGCCTTTTAGTGGCCTTAAACTTGTTCTGTTCATTGTCTACATAAATGTCTCTAATACAGTCAAATAATCGATCATTTCATGTAACATCTAATTGCACGTTGTCAACTTAGACTTCTCTTCCTTATTCCTCTTTTAAATTATGTGGTTCAGTTCAACATTAAAATGGGACGGTGGAAGCACACCGTAGATTATAATATGCTTATACAAAGAACCAATTTGCTCCAATCCAACCAAGTTGAAGCACAGTCGAAACAAAGCGAATTTGAGGGGCATATAAACAACTGCTAATTTTAAACAACAGATGTGTTGTTAAATATTTTCATTGTGATATTTATTTTCATTGAATTAATTATATTGTTCGATTCATATTAAAACCAAGTTTGTAAAATAAATAATTATAAAATTTAATTCATGCATTAACGAGACTTTATCTTCTTTTAGAAATACGGAGCAATTCTTCACACAAAAATTAAATACATCATAATCTTTCTCATTCTTCAAGAACACTGCAAAATTGGATAGCTAAAAATTTGTCATTATTTTTTCATACATATAAAGACATCGTTTAATTATATATTTCTTTCCGCATAACATCTTAAACAAATTTGGTGTTTGTTTAACAGATCAGCACCAAACCTTTTAAGAGTTGAGCTTTAAAATCATTTTTATCAGTTCGAAAAAATCAAGAAGCACTAATCAAATGAAAATGATAATGTGAATTTCATTTACAAAATCAATGAAAATTCTTTAAACAGAATTTTGAATAACGCATGTCTACGTTATTTCAACTGAGACTACAAAATATAAGAATTATTTTTAGTAGTATCTTTAAAGAGCTTGATTTATTATTAAATAGGCAAATATAAACTTGTAACATTTTAATCTGAACGGTAATCCAAGGCATTCGATCTGACAGCAAAATCTATAAAGTGTAATTTGAAAATATATAAAAATGCATTTTATTGTTACTAATAAAAATATAATTTAAGGCACCAATACTTGAATTCTAAAGCATTCAATCTTTGCAAGGTCTTACATCGATAAAACGTATATTTTAACTTTTGATGGGAGGGGGGGGGGAAGAAACCAACTTTTGCGTGAAAATATTTTTTTCCTTTGACAAGGTTTAACATTTATCTATAGAAATTTTTACGGAACGCTATATGTATCGAAGTAATTGAAAAACTTCGTTCAACCTATTTATCTTTAGGTCGCTCAAAAGCAATGAATAGAAAACTACAAAACGATGTCGACTTCATTTCCCTCCTTTTTTTGTAATGTTGACAGTCTCTTTCAAAGGCAATTTATTTTGTTAAAAAAACCAGTGTTTGCGAATAGCCTCTATCAGATTTGGCAGAAGTTTTTTGGCGCCTCATTACCGCACTTGCGATAACTTTTTTCTTCCTTTTGTAATTGGCTTCGTGGATGTTTTTGAGCCATTGAATTACTTTTTTGGCGACAAATGGAGAGCTGCCCAACATTACATAACGACAGAGAAATCTAATTATGCTACCGCGGAAACAGTGCCAACAGATCAGAATGAGAATGTTCTATCTCAGATTATATTTACGATTATTTTATGTAATCTTGATATCCGCAGTTTAGAAAAGAAAACCAAATATCATTACAGAGCACCCTTGAGTTAAGACGCATATTCTGGCGACATTTTTATTAGGCGATGAATTGTGATTATTGGTCTCAGCCTTCAAAGCGATTAATACTTTACGTCAGATTATTGAATTATTAGTCCTATTAATAAGAAAAACAGCTTTAAAAGTCAATAGGGTTAAGGAAGAATGTTAGGGAAAATATATATTAAACGATAAGTTTTAAAAATTATACTTTTTATCTCTTTCAATTCAAACTTTACCCATTACAAGCGCCTGAGAGGACAAACTCAACTGCACTCCTATTTAAATACTGGCTTTTTAAACAGGAAATGTTCATGTAATTATTCTGCAATTAATTATTAAATGTTTTGAAATTCATAGATTTCTATGTTTTTAGTGGAATTAAAATTAACAGCGTTTTTTTTTCTGTTTAGATGTCCTTAATCTTCCAGTGGTCGCAATACGATTGCTAACACGCTCGTGCTCAACTCATCTGTGAGAATAAAGATTAAATTTTTGATTAGTCTTAAGGAAAAGTTTATCAAATTGAATTGTTCGGTCATACAAAGCTACATTTGCGTTTCTAAATAATCTTTTTTGCATTTCCTTGCAAATTTAACTAACAAAATGTACAGAAATTATGGAGGGAATTGACGTTTGTTTACTCGTAAGGTTCCTTAGCAATGACAACTGTTGAAACGATAATTCGACATTTTTGAAACATTATATTGGAATGAAAGATCAATATCATTGATGTAGGGGATGGGACACAGGTATAGGAACTTTTGCAGGTATATTGAAAGAAATATTCAGAAAAAGCTGGTAAATCAAAAAGACAAACTCAATCGGGCGCAACTCATGCACCGGATTAACGCGCCCCTCACGAACATCAAAAGAGCACTAGAGAAAAACCACGATACTCTAGTGTGTGTGGTTGGGAGAAAGGAAGCAACTAGAGGTCCCACAACTTTTTCGGTAAAACCCGCACTTAGGCACAAAAAATATGGGTGCTTCATCTCACAAATTATATGCCCCCGACGGAAGGTTAATAATCTGTCTTCAATCAGAGCGAAATAGTCAAAGCAAATTATCAGAACTGTTTGTGTCTGGAGCGATTGTTTGCATTCATTGTAGAGATTTGCAACCATTTAATATTTATATAGTTGTATGGGTACCACTGTAAATTTGCGAATTGATTAAGCGAGAAAAAAAGCAATAAAAAGGCAATAATATTTAATGATATCTTCCTGTCCTGTTCCCTTCCTGTTAAGTTCATAGCTTCATTTGTTTTGGGCCGAAACTTTAATAACTGTAATTATTTGAGACGATAAATGTAGCTACATGTCTCGAAACATCGACTCCTTTAACAGCAAAGGATTCATGTAGAATTCTATAATGAAGAAATAAATGTTTCTAATAATATATAGATTTTAGGAACTTACTGTATTTACGGGAATGAAAACCGACCGTTTAAGGGAAAAGATATTAAATTTTTATTAAGTTTTTTAAACGCATAAAGCTTTATATAGACAATACCTGAAATATCAGTGGATAAAATGTATATTAGTTCTTAATAATGTTTCTTGCGTCTGAGAGAAATATTCAAAGTACAATGCGGCCAAACAACTGAAAACTGATATGATATAAATGCTCTTTTTCACAATTTCATAGGAATGGGGAGGTAACGTTGACCATGTTGTAAAGGTCGGGCGATTGCTTTTGAAAGTGAAAAAGGTGAATTTACATGGCGTCCATAAAGGGAGATACAACAGCCTTCACGTTCATCATGTTGCAGCTTCAGCTGGAATACGAGGAATGTTTAGGCATCATAACATGCATTATATACCTATACGTATTTTCATTCAAGAATCAGACTTGGCAAAATCTGAGTGCTCTTGTTATTAAGGTAAAAGAGAAGTTGGCGAATAACATGCTGAAACAGCTGGATGTCGGCGATATTGATGCGGGAAACATTTAGTTTAGTCACGAAGAACGTTTTTATGTCGACGGCTTTCTTAACACCCCCATGTTGCAACCCTGTATACGGCAAGTGCAATGCTTTGCCGGATATAGAAGCCTTTCCGCCATTTTCTCTAAAGAAATAATAGACACATTTTTTGATTGCAGACGATTACTGCAGAAAACTACCTACGCCTTCTGTGGCTGAACATAATACTAGTCTAGGAATACATCGTGATTCTTGCTAAATTATGTGCAACAAATCCGACATTCAAAGTGCCGTATGTTCTCATCGAACGCCCAATGATCGTGTAAGGGTATCGCATATCGCACAAGATAATCGGAATATTCGCCAGGCACCCACCAAATTTGAGATTGGCCATCCTATAACGGCCGATTGTAAGCCCCTGTAATTTCCTTCTACGGAGACATCTGAAAGACCAGGAGTACTGCCACAATCCAAAAGCATTTGCGGAACTGAAGCAGCATATCTCTGCTGAGAGTGAGGTCATTCTGGCAATTTTGCTGTGAGTCTGCCACGGTGTGTTGCTTCAAGAGGTCGTATTATAGTTTTTCCATGCTTTAGATTCATCGGTTGTCAAATTCTGTAACAAATTCAAAATTTACACAGGGGAAAATTTACAGTTTTCACAAGAACAATGCAGAAACAGCGCAATTTCACTGCCTCCTTTATTATTTTTTAATTTTTCAAATTGTCCAGTGATTTTTGAGACACTCTCAAAATTCCTATCAATTATTCGCACTCAAATCAATTATTATTTTCACACTCGTAGAAACTCTATATATTATCAGAGAAATTTAACAGACCTGAAAGTAGCGCAGTTACATCGTATCCTCAGTAGATTTAAAACCGATGATTACTCTTAGATAGTTTTACTTTCTTGTCGTATTATATCATCCTATTCTGGTTGACAAAACTAATCGCCAACGAATGAAGACAATAACTGTAAAAAATTTAAAAACACGACAATTGTTGTCTTTAAAAGATGGATACCACATTTATTTTAAATATCCGTCTCAACAGGACAATCTAGATTCTATCCAGTAGTAATTTAAATGTTAAGTGAGGAAACGCGGGATAAAAGACTTTATCTCATATACAATAACGCAACTTTAACATGGTTAATCGTTTTGCTAAACTCCATCTTTTAGACAGTTCAGCAAGTTTTAGTAGGAGATCTGACGCATTCAATTTGGTTCCTGCACAACATAACTAACCCTTATAACTTATCATTGAATTACCAATTAGCACTGGCAGACATCTTATTCGGATGCAGCGTCAATTTTCGTGGAGCTCATGAAGTTGTTGCTTAGTAGCGTTTAAGCTTATTAGAGCAGCTCATTTTATAAGCAAATGAAAAGGTCTTTTAAATTGTTACCCTCATCGCTGTCGTACGAGTTTCCTGCAGTCGGATTCGATTAAAGCCGAAGATATTTGCTGTTTCGCGTCGTCTGAGTCATTTACAGTGACTCGATTATACAAGCTTGTTTTGTTTTTTCAGAAATTCTGATGTAATATTTGATTTCTTATTTAATTTGAAAACAGCTTCGTTTTGTTTGATAATTGAATTACAAAACTGAAACTCTAGTGATGAGAGACTTAGTTCCTTGCTCTTTGAATTCATTATGAAATTCGAAAGCTTCAAATGTCAGACATCAAAGAATTGATTTTTTTTATCAGCTATCATATTTTTTTATCAGCTTTTCAACCGGATATTTTCCATAGATTTATTTCTCTAAGTTAGTTTCAATTCCCGTATTCTATATATTAAAAGCGCGCATTTAAAGAATATACTTTTATTAGGTAAAAATAAAAAAACTGACGGGAGGCTGTCTTTTTCAAACAGCCGCTGAAGTTAAACCGTAGGACTACTTTACTCGCGTGACTCTTTTGTTTCTCAGCAGTCCCTGTACTACAATTCCGATTTTCAATTTTTTTTGTAACTTCTGTTGTTACCCTTATCTCTAAAATAAGACATTAGTTATGTTTTCAACATATGTAGTTACCGAGATATAGAGGATCTCCCATACAACGTTTTTTTGTGGCGTTTTGGCGTGTGAATCCAATTTCTTCCTGAGACCCCAATAGGAGGAACGTAGTCCTATGTTAAAATCTTAAGAACTTTCTGAAAAACACTATTATTAAGAACTGAAAGTAATTTCTTATTTCTGGAGATTTTAAAACAAAATTGCAGCCAACATTTACTTACATTATCAGCTTTGTTGTTTGTTATAAGGTTTTAAACAAGATACTTCCCATAGTTTTATTTAGTTAAATTAATTCAATTACTTCATTGCATATTCTAAGAAGCCCTTTATACGGATGGTATTATATCAGGTTAAAATAAAAAATTTAAATATCTTTCTGAAAAGCATATTAGTAAGAACTTAGAGTAAAAACTTATTTCTGGAGTTTTTAAAGCAAACGTGTATTTATACAGTTCAAGGAAGACTTGGAAATGCACGCATCGAATTAGAAGCCCAAGAAAAAATTTATTAAGAATCGCGAAAAATATAAAAATAAATTTTGTCGTACTGAAACCAGGTCATTGATTTTTGATATCAAGTGGGACTGAGTAACCATCTGAAATGATTGTTGGAAGCAAAAAGTTTTGACAGTTATTTGAAATTTGCCGTAATTTTTAATAAAGAAAATTTTACGACATTAACTAAGAATTTACTCATTGAAAATAATCTTTAAGATCAGTTTGTTTGAAATATAAAACATACAGATTGCACTTTGAAATGTTCTGTCCAAGAACCATGCAAGTCAAATTACGCTTTGCAAATAACTCATTTATAAGTCTGTGTTCTATATATTCTTTTTATTTTCAACTTTATTTTTATTTTTAAAATTAAAATGAATTTTACCATATTTTATTTGATCTGTTTTAAAAATAACAATGATACTTTCAATCAAAGAATGGAATTTTCTTTAATAACTTTTCGAATTTTAACATATTTCATTCGATTTCTTTTAAAAATAACAATGATACTTTCAATCAAAGAATGAAATTTTCTTTAATAACTTTTCGCAGTTTTTCTATGAAATTTTGATGTATTCTTATTTCTTTCTTTGAAATAAATACCTTTTCGAAAATCTCATTTTCCACTGAGTCTGAGATTGGATTTTGATGCGTCTAGACGGATCTCAACGACTTTAAAAACACAGAAAAAGATACATTTTATTCCAACTGTTCTACGAAACTTTATTTCGATAAATATAAGTCTTAAAATTACGATTAATATCCTTTTAAAAAATTGGTACTTTTTTACAGAAATGATAAAATGATATAATTTTTTTGGGGGGGGGAGAATTTAATTATATGGCTTTCATTCTCAACTTTTATAGTTTAGGATTGAATTTCTTATTTATTATCAGTGCAAAAACACGCAGTTAAAGTTATTTTCGTTCAAATTGCCCCACACTCACCACTTTCATGTGAATTTTAAATAGTTGGTATCAAAATACCCTTGTGTTATTCGTATGTGAGAAAGAAGTGGAAAGAGAAATTCTCATAATGATAAACTTAAAAACTTGCGTTGAAACGATTTTCAAAATAAGTGAAATAAAAACAATTTTTAAGTACTCTCTTTAATTATAGAACTAAAAACAGAAAATCTTTTTATTTAAATTATTTTCTACTTTTATGTTTTAAATTTATATTTAAGAAATATAGAAGCTTGTAAAAAAATCTATTTTTCTCAAGTCAACTATCATGTGATGGCACTCATATAGAATCAAAAATTAATTATTCTACTCGAATTTAATAATACATTTAGAATAGTGTTTCGCCATCGATAATACCAGAGTTTAGAATGTTCCATAGTTCTAGCATATCGGGAAGTGAAAGGTAAATCATTTACACAATTCCGTCTTTATAAAGATGAAACAAGTCGAGTTAAATAAAGTGTGTAATAAGATAAGGTAATAATTTTGTGATTAATGGGAAAATAACTCCATTTCGGATTACATGGTGAACTTTCAAGAATTTTGTTCAAAACAATGGATACAAACAGGCCAGGAATGAAAGAATGAATTACTTATGTTTAGGAAAAATATTATTTATTGTGATTGTTCTATTGCTAAAGAAAGTAGCGTTTCATTTTTGTATTTATTGGAAGTATCAGATTTTGTAATCAATGTTTAGTCGTTTTAGCTTTTATGTTTTTTTTCTCCTAACCATCTGTTCTTAGTAATTTCATTTAGATAACTCCTAACGGCCCAATTGTAAGGTACGCGCTGGAGATCAAGGTTTTAGCTCATTAAGTGAACTTATTGGAAGTATCATATTTTGGAGTCAATGATTAGTCTTTTTAGCTTTTAAAAAATATGTGCAGAAAATATGCAGAAAAAAATTTGAAGTTTTTTTAAAGATTTCTGCAGATCTTTTGAAGACAGAAAAAAATCTGCATTTTTTTTTTCAATTTAATCCGCATGAAATCTGCATAAAAATATAATTTCTTATTATATTTCCCTTAAATATCCTGTAGATTTTTTAAGACAGTAAAAAATCTGAAAATTTTCTTCAATTCAATTTGCAGTTATTTAACAGATTTTCACGACATCATTCATCTTGAACAATAATCTGTTAATTTTTTGAAGATTTAACTGAAATTTCATAATATCTGCATTTCTCTAAATACATTGCAGCATATTCTCTAATTTCCCAGCTTTATTTTCCAAAGGATGTAAAACGAAATTAGAATCCAATTATCATTATTGTTTACTTTTACAGCAGACAGGAGTTTCATCAGTTCCTTTTTCAATTACTGATATCGGCCATATACTTGTATAGAAAAGGAATGCATCAGCAGGAAAAAATTTCCCAATCGAAAATTGTCTTGGGCACTAAATTTTTTAAATATGCCACTGAAAAAATGAATTTTAAATTAATCTTTAAAATAAATATTTGAGGTTTTATCATTTTAAACTTATACCCCATAATTTAATTAATTTCCAATTAGTTTTCCAACTGTCTTTCTGACTAGCTATTTTCCTCCAAAGAGAAGGGAAAGTGGAGCTTGAGCCCTTTGGATGGAGAGAAGGCTTATCAGAAAGATAAAAGGTGAAAACGAATTCATTGAAACAGAGAATTTAAGTTATTGAAAAAAAAATATTACTAATCTTATCTATTACTCATCTCTATGACTTTGAAACATGTATTATGACCATGGTTGACTTTTACACCACTAAATGCCGCCACTAGAGCTAAAACTCAAATAGATTATTTTAACCACATTTCGAGTAGACCGGTCTGGTCATGTGGTTAATGTTCCTCCCTGCCAAATCTGTGGACGCACGTTCGAATCCCAGCCAGGATGCGTTTGAAGTTTTGTCACAATCTGAATCGACATCGTACAAGTAAGTTGAATTGCAAATCGCATTAATTGAATTTAATAATTAAGCCTTGACTGCAGAAAATCTGAAGGTATTTGGAACATAGTTTTCTTCAGATATTCTACATTTTTTTCTGCAGGAAATCTGAAGAAAACATGTTCCAAATACATTCAGATATTCTGATTCCAGATTTTTCAGCTGGGGTGCTTTTCCTCCTAACCATCTTTTCTTATTAATTTCATTTCGATAAGTCCTCACGGCGCAATGGTAAATTACTCTATCGAGTTGGAACTCAAGGTTTCTATCTTTAAGAAGGCGCTAGGGCCGGTTTGAGGCATCCAAACGGAACAAAATTTCACTAGGATGAATCACAAGTGAGTGCTCTGCGGAATCCTAAAGACATTCATAAAAATGGTATTTTGAACGGAATTGTATTTACATTCAGAACTGAATATCGGCTGCGATTTTAGTTAAACTAAAAACAAACACAAAAATTACTGAAATGAAATATCCCATTTTGCTTCATTGATAAAGAAATCCGCAAAAGTCGCCTTAAGTAATGGGGCAGAGCTTAATATTGATGAAATTTTAACTATTTTATTTTTATTTTTCATTTTTCCGTTGTTTTTTTTGTTTTTACAAAGCTCATCACTTGTACAATCTGTTAAAAAATTATAAGACCACTTTCATTTTGGTTAAATAAAGGTTCTGATTATAATCAAAACACATGAAATATGATATGAGAAGATACTTATTATAATTAGACTTCAACAATTTTGATTAATGTACTAAATGTTTAAGTTAACAAAATATTTGAAATAAACGAAAAATACAAATTATAAGATGACTTTGTCTAAAATATGATATTGGTACTTCAGTTTTCCTGATAACCTCACTTTGGTTTTCATTGAAATGACCAGATGGTTAAGGTCCATTTTAGCTAAAGTGTTGTGCCCCCGGTGGCCTAGTGGTGAGGTGTCGAAGCCGAAAGGTTCCAGGTTCGAAACCCGATTCCACTGAAGATCTGAAGAGTGCTGGGCCTGTTGCACGATAAATCATAAGTAGGGGCCCAAACGACCTCCAGCCGGTGTAGTGCGGAAGCTTCGAGAGGGGGTGCCAGTTCAGGCAACGCTCTCGCATCTGACAGCGGTGCAAAATGACAAGGTCATTCCCCAAATAGCCGTCGTGTTGCTTCAAAACGGAACTAGAAATAGTTTACCATTCTTTTATATAATAGATATTTCCAGTTCATTGGCAAATAAAACCTGTTTATTAATAGCTAAATCTTGCGACATAATATACTCCGAATGTTTTCCATGGGATTCAAGTCTGAACTTTGACTTGGCCTTTGCGAAACATTAACTTTTTATTCTTTAAACTATTCCTGAGTCGATTTAGATGTATGGCAAGAAGCGTTGGCTTCCAGAAATATTCAGTTAGAACCACCAAATAAAGGCTCAAACGGTATAAGATGATCATATAGCATAGCCTGACATTGTACAGAGACCATACATCCCGAAAATCGCTATAAATCACACAATCCATCATATCTAAAGGCTCTCCAAACCATTACTGATTCTCTTCTCGTTTGTCAACAAGCTTTCTTTCGGTTCCATCCTCAAGTCATGCCAATAGTGTTTGTAGTCAACTGGACCGTCAAGATTAAATTTCTTGTCATCAGAAAATAAAATTTGTTTCCATTCATTGTTCTCTGACATGGCATTTTTAGCCTATTTCAGTCTTTCTTCTCGATATTGTTTCAATGACTTTGGTGTTTCCTTCATTTTCATAAATTTTGTACTAGTATTTGATTTGTGGCTCTTCGAAACTGAAAGATGTGAAGTTTTTGCTGAAACATTTCGAAATTTCACGAGTCGGAATACCTTTTTTAGTTGATAGTCGAATAATTTGTTGATCGTACAGTGCTTTCAAAATCCGTTTTCTTCCAGATCTTTTTATTTTGCTTGAATCACCTTTTCTAATTATGACATTGTGAATGGCGGTTCTAGAACGCTTTATTAACCTAGCTACTTCTCTTTCAGATTCACCAATACCCTTATAAAATAAAATTTTTCGCACTTCGCATTCAAATAACTCTTTCCCGTCTGCATCATCAAACAAATCGTGGATAACACAATCAAAACTGAACCTTTCATTCGCAGATAATGCTTTGACGAAATACTAACTCATGTGTTTTATAATGATTCTGATGCGATGTATAATATGCTGATTTTCTCAGGTGGTGTAATAGTTTCTTAAAAGAACAGAACACCGACTCTTACCCCTGTACGCTTGAACATTCAGGTCACTGAACGGTTTGATGGTCGCCCCGGAAATTTTACTTAAGATGAAAAAAGATATTTACACTATTATTTCGTATTAGTGTTCTTATCTTTAGATGTTGTTTTTCTTTCTTTTTTTGGAGAGGGGAAGGTTTGGTAATATTTAGCTTGTTGGTTGAGCTCACTGGAAAGTTGAAGGCTAGGGAGGTGGAAAGAGATCTCTGTTTACACCTATGAGTTTCACTATCCTACGAATTTTTTGCCAGGATGTCCATCAGTGGAAACAGGGATCTCTTTCCACCTCCATAGCCTTCAACTTTCCAGCGAGCACAATCAACAAGCTGCAAATTACCAGACCGTCCGCCCTCCCCACCCAAAAGTGACTCTTTCTTAGCAAACACCTTCTTTAATTTTTCAAAAAAGTGATGAGATCTTAATAAAATTTAAGTTAAATTTTAAAGTTTGAATTAGTTTTTCATATCAATACACAAGCACAAATACACAAGCTAAAATTTGCATATTATGTCTTCTTCTTCAGAAATGCACCAATTCGTTAGTGGTGCTATAACTTCTTATCGCAATGTACTACATATAGTGAAATTTTGCTTCGTTTAGAGCCATAGAACCAGCTCGAGGGTCTTCTGAATAAGCGAATTTTTTTTATCATAAAAACTCTGTATTATTATTCATTCCAAAACGCGGCATAACACATCTCTGTTGAGATTCCAGGTAGCCGTCATCCCTCTGCAGGAGTGGCGTTAGATATCGCCCGACGGGGGGGACGACCTTTTGTACAAGGAGAGGGTGTAATGATGATCCTCTCAAATTTTCTCCAAATCTTTATTTATTTATTTGTTGAGAAGCCCGTTGCATGAACGGGATATAAATATTTGCCCCGAAAGGGAGCATAGCATCTCCGTTCCCCCGGACACCACACTGGCGCCACCCCTGGTATTCTGAAAGAAGAAGGGTTCAATCAGCCCACACGCTGAACGCCTGATAAGTTCACATGGTGCTTCACTGTCGAACGAAGATGATGAATTTTCGGCTAAATGAAATTTTGACGATTGTTTTATTCATTATTTATGCAAAAGGATAATTTTAATCCAAAAAATATAAGTTTAAAAAATGAAAACATATTGTTGTTAATAATTATTTTTCACGAAACTTTCTTCCAATATCAGAGAATAGTTATTCAGACTTCATATGCATTTTTAGAATATGCTGTGGATTAAGATGCTCCTTTAGGGATATACGTAGCGAATAATTTGTGTTAGAGTTATGCAAAATACGAGCTTGAGTATGCATTTCTTAACTCAGCCCCTTAATTTTAGAAGAAATTTAACTGGATTACCTTATCTTCGAAGTGTGTTTTAGCGCAAACGTATTCCTCGATTTCCTTCTTGGTGTCATGCTTTCCTTTCAACTCTTTTGTAGGAATGTTAGAATGGAAAAGACTTTTCTAAATGAGATAGGTTGACTTGTTTAGATAAGTGCTGCTAGGTGCTTTTCTTAATCCATCTTTTTCAAAAAGTGTACTAATACTATCTCTAGGTAAGATGAAACAAGATTATATTAAGTATTTCTGCTTTGGAAAACATTTTTGAATGTTTCGCTTGCTTTGGGGAAGCTCTCTGTTATTATCTGTAAAATGAAAACGCGACTTAATGCTTAGGATTTTGTAATAGTGATAAATTTAAAGAGTGAAATTTCCTTTGGGATATTTTATTTTGTAAAAATGTTTTTGCATCTAACCCAAAAGATAAATAACTGAATTTTTAAAATTTTCTTCTGATTAAGATTTCATTAAAGATATTTCCGAATTAAAACGTTAAAAATAAAGATGTTTACATTTATATATTTGCGATGTGCATTTAAATTTATTTATTTTTATAATCTTTCCATACATTTGGTACGCATTTATGGTTGTAATTAAAAATGCCTTGCAAATATATGAAATTTTTTGATGTCTCTATCTTTCATTTTTTAAATTTTAATCACTTAGTTTTCAATGAATATAATAAAATTGTTTTTAATTCATAGCAAAAATTTCAACAAAAACAAAGTTTCAAAATGTATATAATTTTATTGAGCATAGAATCGATAAAATAATAACAAAAGTTTGCCATTTAATAAGATTTTGACGCTTTGAACAAACTTCTGATGTCGCGGATGTTTAACATTGAAATATTATAAATCGTTTTTCCATTTCTCTCGTGAATGATTTGAAACTCTTGTTCTTATTTAAAAATTTGATATCAAAAGGTAAGAGGGTTATTCATTTCACTTGTTTGAATTCCTAGATTAACGGAATTAATTCGTTTCCTTGAAGTGAAACCACCAAAAAATGAATGTAAAATTTTCAGAACCTGAATTTCTAAAGGAGATCCTCCATAAACCTTTAATTCCTTAAGTAGTTTCTGGGTCAAATTCATTGTTTCATTACTTTGTGATTCAGGTATTAGTAATTTGTTTTTATTTCATTATGAATATGCATTCAAATTCCCAATGAATTTATTTTGAACTAAATGCATTAGCTTCTATAAAAAAACCCTTGCAGCTTATTTTAGATTTACAAATTCGTTAAGAAATAATTTAATTTCACTATTTGAAAGGGAATTTTCTTCTAACAAAAGTAATTAATTACCAATTGCAAATATTTAACAAAAAACAGAGAATTAATTTCGCCTACGATTTTGATTGTGACAGGAAAAAAAGAAATATATTTTTACTAATTTGAAAAACACTTAAGACTTTCTCCTTGCATTTATACGTATCTAATTTTTTTTCTTTTGTGCACTTTCTTTTTACTTTTTTTACTAAGCCTCTGTTCAACTTTATTCCAGGGATTTGAAACACTATGAGTCTCATTTATGAGTGAAAAAAATAAAAGAGAAACGGTATCAGAACATGGTCAGTAAGGCAAAAATACCACAAAACTTATTACTGTAATGAAATTTCAAAATGATGCATTCTGTTATTAAAAAAAATACTACGAAATATATTATTGAAGTGAAATTTAAAAATGATGCATTCTGTTTTTAAAAAATTACCACGAAACTTATTATTGAAGTCAAATTTCAAAATGATGCATTCTGTTGTCAAAAGATACGACGAAACTTATTATTGATGTAAAATTTCAAAATGATGCATTCTGTTATTTAAAAAATATCACGAAACTTATTGTTGAAGTCACATTTCAAAATGATGCATTCTGTTATTAAAAAAGTTAAATAGCTGTCTTTAAAAATAGCTAAATGCTTATAAGTATAGGGTATGACAAAAGGTATTACTATTGATAACGGTTTTACTATTTAAAATGTCTAAGAAGGCATGAGTAGTCATAATTTCCGTTCACGATGATTCTGCCAAAATTCAAAAATTTTCCATTTCACTTTATAAAGTATTTAAGTTAACAGCTAATATTAGGTCCTGAGTAATAGTGACTTTTGCAGCTTGATTAAAATATTTTATTATTTAACTCAGAGTTATAGAATTGTTTTGACCTTTGCGGAAACTAATTAATCACTTTCGCGTAACTTAACATTCATTTCTGTTTCTTTAACACATAGAAAACTTGTGGCTATCAACAGCACAGCTCGTAGATATCTTTAGAAGTAAAAGACATATGCAAGTATATTAGACGATAGCAATATTTTATCATAATCATTATAACCATTATCTAAACATGGAATAAATAAATATAAATTTAATTTTAATTTATATGAATAAATAATAAATTTATTTTTCGCTTTAATAGTGTAAATTCATCTAATGAAAATGTAAATGAAAAGGGCAGATGAAGTGATACAATTATTAAGATGCTGTAGACATTTTTGACGTAGATTTACGTCTCTCCACAGTGGTCTAGTGATGTGTCGGGAAAGGAAAAAATTGTGACGCTTTTCGCGCTAAAGTCAAAAGCTTATAGCTCCGCAATAAAATAACATAGAGAATTGGTTTTAGTTTCATTTAACAGAGAAAGGTGGACATTGAAGATTGCAAAAAAATTTAGAATTTGGAATGACGGTTTAGTCACAGTCGAGCTGCAAATCTGGTGAAAATCACAAAACCTTTTGAAGTCGTCACAACGACCCATGCGCGCGCATGCAGACTAAGGCAATTCAGTCATCGAGCGCGCGAAATATTACTCAAGAATTGTTGAATTATTTCGAATTTCGTGCTAAAGTTAAACGCTTATAGCTCCGCAACCAAATAACACAGATAGTTGGGTTTAGTTTAATATAATAGAGAAAGGTAGACATTGAGGATTGCAAAAATAAGTTTAAAATTTGTAATTACAGTTTTGTCACAGTCGAGCTGCAAAGTTGGCGAAAATCACGAAGAATTTTGCATATATAGGGTCACAAAGTCACATTAGAATAATAGTCACTGTAGACTATAGAGTTAATAGTCACATAGAGCTACTTTAGTCACAGAAATTCACAGTTGAGTAAGGTAAGTAAGTCTACGCTCTCAATACCAGCGGCCGTTTCGCAAAGACCGCCTCCCGTCGATTTTTTTAAAAAAATAGGAATTAATTTAAATTTAGATTAATCTCTCCACCTAGAGGAATGATACGGCTACACAAAATAGTCCGGTGGGTGCACGGTGAAAAGTGTCCAACAAAGGAAGAAAATGGATAACGACTCTTTATTTAACGAATATTTCAGAAACTCGAAGCACAGGTATCACGAAAAGAACAATCCTTGCTCAAATTAGCAATAAAAGCAGACAACAAAACACTAATAATAACGGTAATAGCACGAATAATAGCGCTGAGCGTCTAACAGCTGACCAACTCTCAATGCGAGCAAAACTCCAAAGAGATTGCTTTCCCCGTTTGCAGCTCTATATTTATAGCCTTTCCGACAGGGCATGACGTCATATGGGAAATTCAAGAAGAAATTCATAAATATATTCCTAATACAGATAGAGCGACAATTCTGGCATTTTCTGGAAACTTCTTTTTGTCGCTGAATCCGCCAAAATGTTCGCAAAATTTTTCACAAGGGCCTTCCCCGGCATTCAATAAAAACCCCTGTATATGTGTCTTCTCAACCATAAAACTTACATAGTAGGGAAACGGCATTACAGTTTCGTAATAATACATTAAGAGAAAATGATATAATTTTAATTTACTAGTTTCTATTCATAACTTTAAAAAGCCGCAATTTTCTTCAATGGAATCAAAGAATAGAGAATATCTGATAAAAAGAAATACAATTAATTAGAATGATTTACCTCCTGCCTGATAAAATTGTTTTGAGCATTACAAATATTAAGAAATTACAAGGCTTGAACTTAATTAACTTTTTATTCGGTATGAATTGTCTACTTTAAAAAAGAAATCGCGTATGCAACTTAGATTTGTGATTTATAAACTTTAAAAGTTTCTCTGATAAGCGGATCTAAATATTTTTCCATGTAGGAAATAAGGCAATTCCCTGAAATATAATGCTGGGAATATGTTGACACAACTAACTCTTAATTCGGTGCAGTATTTGCTTTCTTGCTAAAAATAAGAGTTTGTTTCAAGAAATATGATATTCTTGAAGTAAAAAAATTCCTTCCCTGGGAGTAAGAAAGGTTTGATTTACGGAAACACTTCAGAAAGAAACGTCGTTTTTGAAACCTTTTTATCGAAAATCATTGAAAGGAAAAGAAAAAAAAGAAACCAAATGGGATATTTTTGGAAGTTATAGAAAGAACTCAAATATTGACAAGAAAGTGTGCTTCACTCAACATCGCTTAGCGGTTCCAGAAATGGGCGATTAAGATGATGAGTTATTTCGATCAGTAGATATCCACCAATAATGTTATTCCCGATATGACATGAATCGAGATTTTTATATGAATCGATATTTTTATATCGGTGTAGTCAGTCACAAAATTCAGTACACACCTACAGATGTAAAAATTATTTCTACATAACAGGTTAAATTCTATGTTCAGAAATTCGTGTTTTTTAGAATTTTTTAGAATTGATACTGTTGCTCTTCCTTTTTGAAACCAACGGGAGTGGTATCCCCTAAACGTTCTCGTATACTTACCAAAAATATTCATTTCCCCCCCCCGCATATAAAAATTGCAAATCTTTTCTAAGCCAGAATGCCATTATTATCCAAAAGTTTCTTTTGGCGCTCGCGTAAGTCGAAAGAAGATTATTAGTAGTAACGCGATTTCGAAAGTCACGAGTAGCGCTAATACGCGCTTTGGCCTTGTAAGAAAAGAAAATCTAATAAGCAATTTGAGCGTCTTTTTTTAACCGATTGAAATGAAAATTGGACACAGATCTGCCATTAGAGTTAGAAGATCATATACTGAATCTCGTTTATCTGAGTAGATGTATTTAGGAGTTTTAGCTTTCAGAATTATGTGATTATACAGACAGACAGACAGTCAACCCTTTGACGGATTTGGCCCAAAATTGTATAAGGACCCACATTCCTGATGACAAAACTGTGTACCAAATTTTATCTATTCAACTGTTCAAGTGTTTGAGTTATAGTGTTCACATGAAATCGGATAGACAGACAGACTTCCCTTAGAGGGATTTTGTCGAAATTTTGATAGAGACCTACACATTTTATGTGAAGATTATATACCCAATTTCATCTCTGTATCTCTAATAGTTTTTGAGTTATCGTATTCACAGACAGACACAGAGACAGACATAATTCCAAAATTGTGTTATACTAAGCATACTAAGGATTTGTCTATTAAGTGCTTTTAAAAGAGTCGAGTAATTCATTATATATCTGCAATTTTTTTAAGACATTAAATCTGGAATGACTGCACCCTATTAGCACAAAATATTGTACGATACTTGATATTCTGAATGATGTTCAATATCGTGAAGATATTGTTACGAAACTGTAAACTTGTTTCCCTGAAATTGTAATCGTATGAGAAGAAAGAGAATTTTTCAAAGGTTTTCCTGGAAGCCAAGCCAACGAACGCCTAACTTGGTACAACTTTGGCGTCAAAACGAAGCTTTTAGAAAATTCAGGAAATATGTTCCTATGTCCCTGGGAACGGAATATTACAGAACCTTCGTGAGATAACAATGTGACGTCACCTCCGGTAGAAAAAAGTATGAAAAGTAAGTTACTCAAACGAAGAGCCAATCGGAGCTTTGACGGCAGTGCAAGCTAGTGAGTTGAGCGCTTTTTCAAAGTGCTGATGTGAGTGAATTTTCGCGGAATAAAGCGTTATTTTTCATCTCACGTACACTCACCGGTCAATTTTCGTAACAATATCTTAGCCGCAGTGTAAAGTATGTAGTTCCAATACGGTAGGAAATGTTATGAGTACTTTAATTTCTGAAAAAATAACAGTGTTTTTACATTATTTTATTATGTACTAGCCGCATTCGGCGACCAGCTTGATCGCAGGAAATAAAATTTCAACTGTATCGCTTATACATAATTTTATATTCATGGCTTCCTTAACAAAGTAGTTTTAAACTTCAAATTGCTATAGACATTTAACTCGCGTTCATTTCGTAGCCTTGTCCTTGTTCTGTTCCTTGTCTACATTAACGTAAAATGCTCATTTGATTTCAACATTAAATTGGAGTGGAGCATTTTACGTCCAGCTACATGCTAATTGGCTTAAAACACTCTGATAAAAAGAATTACAACACAGAAACGATCATCTTTCATTTTACTGGATGTGTGTGTGATTTCATTATATACTTACTATCTTGAGGACTTCCTTTACGGATTTCACAGAAAAACTGATCAAATAAAAGAAGAAAGTAAAATTTAGTGTATAAAAATTTATTAAAATTTGAGACGAAATCGTACAACAACTTAATTTTTATCATTGGAAAGATAATGTTTTAATGTTCAGATGGTGTAAAAATAATTTTTCGAAGTTATTCGAAAGTTATGAATGAAAAAAACCGAATTTACGTTTAATTTTTAATTAATTAAAATTTCAAAAAAGAGCTCAGAGGTGCATATTCCCACCCTCCAAAGTATGTGTGTGGAGAATGTCGTAGCTCTAGGTCCAGTGGTCTGCCCTGCAAAGGACCAACACACAGACATGCACACATTCTCTTTTATTATTAGTAGAGATGTGAAATCGAAGTCAACTTATGTAACTTTCAAGTGATTGAAATGCTTTAATTGATGTTCAATTCCTTTGGACGCTACGTTTTAATAGAAAATATTTTTTTTTTGTTTTTCCGATATTTTATAAAACAGTTTATAAAACGAAAAACTATAAACAGTGAAAGAAACCACAGATGCTTAGACCGAAAACACATTCTCGGCTTCATATAAATCGTGTATTTTGCATTGTGCATGTTTTGACGACTCTTCATTCTAGAACATTCTTTTCTGCGTTGAGCTAAGGAACAAGGAATATCTAAAAGAAAAAAGTTGTTTTTAGGCATAACAGAATAATATACATTTAAACAGTGAGTATAAAGTGTCAGAATGAATGAGTATTTGTAGGTACATGCTTTAAATCTTGTTGTTAATGGTCAGAAAATCATAAAAATTGAGTGGTCATAAATCAATAGAATGCGAAGAGGACAGTTTCCAAAGAATGCTTTTATTTATTTACCAGAAATGGGCCTCTGGCTGGTTTCCATGCTTCTTTCAACAAGTTTACGGAAGAGATTTCCCAAGGAGAGAATTCCTTATCTTTTTAAAGAGTTGAATAAAATGTTCCTCTCAATGGAATAAACATTTTTTTTCCTAAACTAGCAAAAATTTGCTTTGAGTGGAAGTTTGTTTGAGGCTTGTGAGATTTCAAAAGCTTCCTCAATTTAATTCCTTAACTGTGTGGTTTTCTTTACTATCTAAGAATGATTCTTTGTTTTTGGGAATGCATTGCGTATTGATTCGACTAATGTTTAATAGAACACCTGATTTTTTGAGATTTCTTGCCGTTTTATATTTTTGAATTATAACGTTATGACTGATTTTATTTTAGCTCATAAGTTTTAAAATTCCATAATCGATGAACGAATGGTGCTCGGAAACCACAGTTAGAAGGTTAACTTCAACGTCTTCATATATAGCGGGAAAACAGAAGTTTATTTCGTTCATGCATTCTTTATCTTACTGTTTCATGCCAATAAGAATTACTTCTGAGCTAAAATGAATGTAACAAATTCTCTAAACAATGAATGCAAGAAGTAAATGCATACTGAATACAAAGAAAGTCTCAATAGAATTTGAATGAAAAGTACTTCTGAAGATGTTTTGTTAATATTATTTTAGCTACTTCTAATACACAGAATGAATTCGGATATTCACCATAAAAACTTGAAAAAAAATTTATTGAAACTAATGGAACATCAGTCCTCATGAATTCGTTGTTCTAGAAAAACAAGTTTAATAGAAACTGGAAAAGTTTAAAACCACCTTTTATATTGATTGTAACGCGTTCTCATTAAGAAATAAATGTAACTAATTACCCAGTTCTAGCTTCGAAACCAAATTCCACTGAAAATCCGTCGTGTAGTGAGCTTGTTTCACGTTAAACCAGCCGTAAGGGGGCCAACTGTCCTCCCGTTGGTGTGGGGTGGAAGTTTTTAGAGGGAGGTGCCAGATCAACTGCCGTCATCATCACATGACCCAGATTCAAAATGATGAGATCCCTCCTCAAATATCTCTCGTTTTGCTTCAGAACGTGAAGTTATTGTAACATTCTAAGTAAGCTGAAGTGTGACGCGGTGGTCTAGAGGATACGTCTTCGACTACCAATCAACAGATCGCGAGTTCGAATCCAAGTGATGACTTTTGTATTATTTGGACATTGAAGATGTTTCGTACATTTTATGTTAACTCTCTGAAATATGCAAATTATTCTTATGTAAATTTATGTTCTTGGATATGTTCTATTGGACTATTCATTTCTTAAAATGTATATAAGGAACTGCTGTCAAGCTGACGGCAGTTCAGTTATCTGAACGCTTGCTGTGCTCTAAATAAAAGCCTGTCTCTCTAAATCGTCATCATTTCTAAAATCTACGTGACAATATAACTAAACTCTTCATTATCCGAGTACCACTGTTCAAGCTCCAATTCCACAAGGTATGCCATGCTAACCACAATTTATACCTTCCCCCGTAGATTCGGGATGAACATTTGAAGAAAATGGTGCAATTTTGAACCTCTGATAAGAGTTCAGAATTACAAAACCTGTCCCGGATGTCCCAAGACTAGTTTTACAAAGGGACGCTCATAGCACAACTTGTAACATTTCCTTTGAGTCTCCTTTGAATGGCAATATTTACAAGTGGTCTTAACACATTGCTATGTATTATGTTGAATATTGTTATAGCTGTCCTGCGGTATACCGAATTCATGGGGAAGCTGATATAGATGTCTTTTCTAATGTCTAGTTCTACGATAATTGGGTTATCCATTCTCGCTCCATTGGCTCCAGTGATAAATATATAGTGATTCATTGGAAAAAAATTGAAAGAAATCTAAAATATTGCTCAAGTAGTGAATTCCATTTATCTGGGACTTTCCCTTGAATTTTTATGCTATGCTCAAAAAGTGAAAAATAATAAATACGCAATTTTTATTTAAAAAAAATATTGCGCAAAAGCAAGTAGTCACATGCATCTGACCTTCGATTTGCGCGAAATTTCTATTACATGATTAGTTAAATACAATTGATTAAAAAATTAATGGAAAACTTCCATTTACAAAGTTAATTTTAAATTTCAGTTAAATGCGATTAGACTATCGCAGACATGGAAATGCAAGAAAAAACGTTTTGTAGAGTTAGGAATTTTTAAATTTTCCCGCTTAAATCAATATCAACACCTGTAAGAATTTCAGAGCCAAAGAGGATGAATTCAAGCATAAGTTTCTCAGATGATAGAGATAAGTTAAAGGAAGCAACGAACAGGAAGGGAAACCAGACACAAACATTTATTTTACTGATCAGCTTCTTCAAAAGGACGAAAAAAATGCAGTTTTCATAGAAACGGTTCTTGAAAAACCTTCTGAAAAATGAAATACGAAAAATATGAGGTTGTAGCAGTAGTGTAGAAATGTTAAGAGCAAGAATAATGGAAAGCTTAGCTCAAAATCGGTGAAATTGAACACGGGAAAAAAGGATCTTTTAAAGAATTTATGTGAATGGAACTATGTCTTCATTCTTAGTTAAATTGATTAAATCTGGATTAAGATTATATTCTCTGGGTTTTAAAAAATACATAATGCTGTTTTATACGAGCATATAAATATATTTCATATACATTTTCAAAATGAAATATCGATTGAAAGTCCACAATTTTGATTCCCATTTTGTATCCGGGGGGAGGGGTCATAATCAATTATGTAAATCTAGAATAAGTTTATTAATAACAAATATTTCATTTTCCTTCCAGCTATTATATCTGACATTAAGTTAGAAGGATCTTGCGGTTGCGATAAATCCACAAACATTTTTTAAAGTTAGTTATCGAATGGGTTGTTTAGAATGAGATTGTTTTAAGTTGAATGTCTACTTGTGAATGAAGTTACATTACCGAATCAGTTATAAATATTCGCAAGAAAGAATTCATTTTATTCAACTGTATATTGGAAAATGATTTGAGGCAGTGATGAGAAAGAAGGAATCGTGTGGGGGGATGTTGTGTTCCCCTGGGCAGTTTCAGATTTGAATTTGCATCGTCAGCGTCTAAGAACTTATTGGATTTCGACGTCTCAGTGAGAATATTTTCATGTTTCAGAAGAAATGTAGTCAAATATGAGTGGAAATAACGGATAAATTGAATAATTGATAGAGTAAATATTGAAGATATCCGGATACACCTGACGCGAGAACTGAAAGATTTATTAACGAATGATTATTTAAGAGTCGCTTGAGAGGAATGGGATTGTGTGATTACGAGTAGAATTTGGGTTTCATTAATATTTTATTGATGAATGACATTTAGAATGAAATATTTTGAAATCTGATTCATGAATTGCAGGGCATTTTGGTGAGGATTTCTGTGATCAAAAGAACAGTATTCATGAATAGAAACAATTTTATGATGATTTCGTTTAATTACACTCGATTAATCAAATTTTTATAATTTATAAATTTTTAATATTTTTTTAATTTTTAAGCGCAACAATTAGAAGTTCATATAATTATCTTCAACTAGATTTTGGTTTTTTGGAATTTTTGAATAGCTTTTTATAGCCACAAATAAAATTTTTCATGACCGCAATTATACTTTTTGCAATCAGTTCTTGATGATGGATAAATCTGAGTTTCGTGATTTTATAAATTCAAAGCAAGATACATTTAAAAGCAATGTTTGGTTTTATTTTATGATTCGAAGAAAACGGCCCAATAAAAATTTCAGATGGCACGCTACATGCAATCGTCGATTTTCGCAAATTTTTTTTCTTCGTACCCTTCAGCCACTTAAGCTAATTTTGGAAGAGTATCTTTTCTCTGCTACTGTCTGCACGCAAATTCTATTTTCAACCAAAGGTAGATATTTAATTTATTCCGAGGAAAGAAATTAGAATTGCTTTTCCGAGATGGATCGAACAGAGAGTGCAAGATATCTCCATTATGCTTCTGTGTCACGTTTTGTCTTTGTCCAGAATGGCCGCTGAATTCGGGAAATTTTTGCTTTTCCAATGCTCCGTTTTATAATGAGATATTTTCTATGCTGAATGCTGTTTCATGACGTAAAGGTTTCAACAGATGTATCGAAAGAGGACAATTCTTTAATGCTTTTGGATTTTATTTTCTTCTGAAAGGATTAAAAACAGCTTTTCAGAGATCTATTAGAATTTTTAAAGAAGTATAGATTAGTATTAGACATATATTAATTTATATTATTTAATGCAGCATTATTAGCATACATCGCTTGAATATTTGTTCCAGTTACGTAAAAAATCCATTGGTTTTCGTGTCTTTTTCATTTAAAATCCTTTTATATTCTATAAATTAGAAATTTCATTTAAAAGGAATTCATTTAAAAAAGTTTATCGATCTGTCAGCATTCTCTAGTCTCTTTTTGAAATAGTGGTCCGAACATAGATAGGAACGCAAAATACTGAACACCTAAGAACTGAAAATTTATCAGAGGAACCACTAAAATGCAAAGCGTCTTATTTTTAATACTGGTTAAAAACTATCCCTTGTTACTTCTTTTGATTCATTATTTCATTATTTTTTGCCGGTTATTTATATGGCAGCTCCAAGCTTCCGATTTGATTGCGCAGCTCCAAGATAGAATCTATGATCCTGTACTTGCAACTGATAATATTCTCAAAAAGTTCAAATAATACTTCTGATTTGAATCATTCTTAAAAAAAGTTAATATTTCCCTAAAAAGGAAGTAGCAGCAAATAGCTTTCACTATATGAACACAAGCAATGGCATGGTTCACTCACATTGAAATTTCTGAAGCATTGTAAACCTTTACAGGAAAATTTAAATCTCTACCCTAACAAATAAATATAATAAACACACTTCCTTAATAGCTGAATACCAAAGAACTAGGAGAAACTATTTTGTAATTTACAAGTTAGCACTTTATTCAGATCATTGTTGGCATAGACTTCAGAACTTCAAAGAACTTTCAGCTAACTTCAAAATATGAAACTAGTGAATAGTAAAGATGTCTGCCAAAGGCAGTATATGATATAACTTTCATTTTCTTAGTTATTTTACCTCTATTTATCTGTTGTCTGGCTTTTACTTTGTCTTACTTTTCAGAAACTCATTTGGGAAACTTGCTGTCAGCAGATTAAAATTTCATAAAGAGATTTTTTCTTTAAAAAACTTTTAGGCTGAATTAACTGTTTTGTATGCTGAATGGTTTCAGTAAGTTTTCGAATATTATTAATGAAATCGCTATTTAATCTGAAATTTACTTTTGTTCATTCAGAACAAAAAAAAAGGAATTTTTTATTGATTTTCTCTGCTCCATGATGCATGGAAGCTTTTTTAGTCGGTAAATATCCAAAGTGTTTGGCTGTTTTTATAAAACAAATGTGACATTTATCATTATACAGTGTGTTAAGGAATTATGAGACCATTAACGAATTGTGCATTTTAAATTAGAATATCTATTTAAAATTGATCGAGAAACATTTTCTGTACTAATTCCAACTTTAAAAATTAACTTAATTTTTTTAAAAAATCTACTAATTTTTCTAAATATTAAATAAGGTGCCTATTAAGGAATTATAACATCACCTGAGAAAATGTGCATATTATGCATTGCATCATAATCATTATAAACGCATGCGTTAGCATTTCATGAAAGCGTAATCTCAGAAGCAAAGATTCAGGTTATGAATGTGTTATCCACGATTTATTTGTGGATGTCTTGCGGTAATGAGGTATCTGAGTGCTAAGAGAGAAAAATTTATTTTATATGGGTGATGGTAAATATGAAAGAGAAATAGCTAGGATAATGGGACATTCTAGAACTCCCATTCACAATGTCATGATTAGAAAATTTTATTTCAATGAAATAAAACTATCTGGAAGAAAAAGGATTTTGCCGGCGCGGAATGATCCAGAAATTTTTAAGCTATCAACTGAAAAAGATCTTTCGACTCATAAAATTTCGAAACGTTGCAGCAAAATAACTGCACATGACACAGTTTAGAAAAGTCTCAAATAGCATACTAATGTAAAATTTATGACAATGAAGAATGCTATTGAAACTTCAGCGAGAAGAAAGACTGAAATTAGTTAAAAATGTCATATCGTGTAACAACGAGTGGAAACAGATTATATTTTCTGATGAGAAGAAATTTAACCTTGACGGTTCCGATGGCTATAAACACTATTGGCGTGACTTGAGGAAGGATCCGAAAGAATGCTTGTTGACAAATTGGATGAGATTGGATCCGATGGCGAGTGGTCTTCGAAAAAGTTCGCCATTCGAGTTCTCTGCCATTTCTTCCATTTTAATTGTTTTTCTTTTATATTCTAATTGTTTTATTTTATGTGTTTTAATTATTTTAATTAATAGAACACGATTTTTTGTTGTTTAATTCTATAGTAATTTGTTGGTTAATTGAAGGACAATATTTTTCATGCAATCACTGGATGCTGCTGTGTTGGGCGCGCAAAAAGGTGTATTGTTATCGCTGGTTATTGTTTACTTCTCCTGTAATTTTTCTTTTTCTGTATTCTATTATCTATATTTGAATTCTATTGGAAGTTGCTGCATATGCGCCATTCTGTCTAATACGAAAGTTTAATTAATTTTTAATAGTTTTTGTTAAATTATATTAATGGTAACTTTTGCCATGACCAAGTCGGAGTCCAAATTTGAACCCCACGGAAAATCTTTGGGGTATATTAAGTTGAAAAGTTTGCGCTAATAGTAAACAATTTTCATTTGCCAATAAACTGGAATTGGCACAATGTTTCTGAAACTGAATTTAACCACCTACTCATTTCAATGAAAAATAGAGTGTTTTTAGTTATCAGGAGAAATGGAGGATCAATATCGTTTTAATTTTAATACAGTAAAACCTGCACTGAACGGAATCTAAAGGGACTAGAAAAATTTTCCGTTTCAGACAGGATTCCGTTTCATGCAGGGCTCATTAGTATATGAGGATTTCCGACGGGACGAAATATTTTTTTCCGCTTAAGACAGGATTCCGTTTCTTAAAGTGTCCGTTTTAAACAGGTTTTACAGTAATTTTTTCGTTTTTAGACAGATGATCTTACAACTGTTCAACAGTTTATTTTTCATTGCTTTCTAATATTTTTGTTAATTTAGTGATTTATTGCATTATTCAAAAATATTGAAACCTAGTTATAATGAATATGTTGTAATATCATATTTCATGTGCTTAAATTATAACAAGGATTTTCCCCATAGGCAATGTACAGTGGAGAAGAGTTTTTTCGATTTCGTTTGATAATGGAAAGTGGTGTGGGGCAGACGACCCTTGATGACATATCTAGACGCCATAGGCTTTCATATGAAATAAAAATTATCGACATCGGTCCGGTGGTTGAGGCTGGCGAACACTGTGAAGATGTTTACCAAATTATTTTAAATATATTGATTCCATAAGTTCCAAAAGTTGATCGTAAGTTCCAAAATTAAAGTGGTCTTTTAATTTCTTAACGGGCTGTTGAAGTGCATTTATTTTCTCAGAACTTTACTCCCTTAGAACTTATTGCTGGTTCTGAAACCCCTATTTTTTCTATTTCTTTCTAGTTATCACTGTGCAAATGTTAATTTATTAATTGGTTGCTGGAAACAGTGGGAGCTATCAGCTTGTTTCCGTGTGTAATGTTTCTTTTCAGAAATAACAAATGACCTTAACGGCAGAACTCATTGTTTGACAAATGATCAACGACCGTAATTTCTGCAAATTAGAACAATAGAAGGTAAACCTTTCGAAATACAGCAATATCTTGGTTTCCTTCGATAACACTGGTCTATAAAAATTTTTTTCGTGTAAATGAAATGATATTAACTATTTAAAACTAATTTCGTAGCATAAAATTCAAAAATAGTTGTGAAAAAGCTGTAACACGTAAAGTGTTTTGTTATGATTGTTTATCAGCACTGGAAAATATAGACAAAATCATTTAGAACACATACTTTATTATAATCTATCTCATTAATTTACCATCGAATAATGTTGTAACTGAGATTATACACATATTTTTGAATAATTAAAATATAAAAAACTTAAGCATTCACTTAATACAATTAAATATTAATACTTTTTTCTCTTATGTGGTGTCACATTTTCTGTCTTAAAGAGCCAGAATAGTCACCCACTATTGCTGATTCCAGCGATCTTGATATCGGGTTTCCATCGTATTAATGTCTTGATGGAGTCTTTCCCCTTGACCGTCACCAACCGCCTAAAGAGTTTTCGGATAGAAGTCTAAATTTGAATATAAGAAGTGTATTTTAAGCGACATTCGACACCCCAAGGCTTGGTAGGACTTAAGAAGCTCTTCTATTAGGATTACATGATTTTCATCATTTTCTGTTTCCTGAAAATCTTTTTACCACCATCACTAACGATCTCCAAGCAGCTAATTCCTTTTGATTGAGCTTACTTTCAAAAACAGGGTTTCGCATATCAACTCTCTAATTTGAGGTTCAACAAAAATACCATCTTTAAGTTAGGTTTCACTTAATCGTGGAAAAATTCTCTTAAATCTTTAAATACTCCACTTTCGTTGTCCACGGCCTTCACAAAATATTTAATCAGTCCTAATTTACTGTGAAGTGGAGGAAGAAGAATATTTTCCTGTTCAACATGAGGGATATTTACATTGCTAATTCCAGACTGTAAAGACGTTCTGCTTGACCATTCCAATTTTACAAAATGCTATTCTTTTGCTCTTCTAACCCACAAACACAAAAAATAACAATATTTTGTAAATTCACCCTGAAGACCCACTAATATAGCTATGACCTTTAAATCCCCATACATCTGCTAATGCAACTAGTTATACTTAATTGCATTTGGAATAGTCTCCATGTTAACATACGTTTCTTTAATCGAAGCTTTATAAGCAAGTGGTATAGACGGTTTCTTATTTCCATTGTGGAGTAAAACAGTTTTTAAGCTATATTTAGATAAATCAATAAAAAGGCGCCATTCTGAAGGTTCAAGCTGGATTTGTAGTTCCTTCTTTAATCTATCTAAATCAAAACAAACACATAAAGAACCTTCCATCCTGTGAAACGCTGACTATACCACATTTCATTTTCGGAAAAGTGTAATGCTTGTTCTCCCTGACAAACTGATTCCACCCTTGCAATCTGGAGCCGAGAAGTTCCGCCTGTTGTCTTGATACGACCAGTTCACTTACTAAATCATTAAATTCGTTCTGACGAATAAAATGGGAATTCACTTGAAGTATCTGGTCTAAAAGTAAGGTCAAGTCTTTTGAGATATTTCTATATTTTCATCGGATGTGTCTTCAATGTCACTCACGTCTAGAATGATATTATCGTTTGAATTCAGTGGCGGAATTGATTCCGGTAAACCTTCTCCATGAGGAACAGATCGCAGTGTAGATGTCTTAATCGGATATTCAATTTTTTTTTTTAAATATACTTTTGAGTTCGTAAGGCAGAAGTAGCAATCATCAAAATGATTTGAAGATTCCTTCCACACCATACGGACAGCAAATCCATAGAGCTTCTTTTGCCTGTCATCCACTGAACAAAAGTCACATAGCAACTTACGCACCACACATGAGGTGTCCAACTTTTATCCTGATTGCCAGCTTTAGAACCAAAATACAGAAAAGATGTTTTTTTCAATTCTTGTAATAAATGTCTGGCTTGTGATTTTAATATAAATCGTCCACAAATATAGCAAGACTTTTTGGGATGAGTTAAGCAAGATCTTTACTGAAAACTTTCAACTTTCAGCATAAAACGTAACTATAAGTACATACCCACACTAACGAAAGAACGTCTCTTTACTGGAATGTCGGAAAAAAACCAGATAAGGTAGGGGTGCAATGGTACCAACAGTTTCCGGCAGAAAGGGTTGCCTAGAGGTAAGGTTATCATATTTGACATTGTAAATGATAAAAAATTAGAGGATGGTGCCATAGCCTAAGACAAAAATGGACATGGTGGGTCTTTTGACAAGAAAACGTCTTTCCGCTCGTTAAAGTGATAGTCAGTCAAACTTTCTTGTGAGACAAAATACCGTCAGATTTAAATCCCTAATAACTACGAGACTGATGATGCGAAAAGAATGGTTGACCCCAAAGCGGATAGATCATATCTGTAAAAGTTTGTCGCATAGTATTTGTTTTACCTGCGACGCCATCATACCAGTGTAGGCCATGCGCGTGACTGTCATGAATTAACTTTATGCAAGGTTATAAATAAGTGTAGCGTGGAAACGCGTATAGATAGGAGGCTGATTTTGGTGTCATTTTAAAGCACTTGAGGAGTATTACTAGGACACAAAGTGAAAACATAAAAATATTTATCAGAATATAAGTAAAAATCGTTATTAAATTGAAACTTTCAAAATCCGTATTTTTTTTATTATAACGTGGCTAGCTTTCTTTCGAATTGTACGAAACTTACAGAATACTTGATAATACGTAAAAGAAAGTTTGTAGTAAAATATGAGTTCAAAAATTTGAATATTACAAGTAATATGAGCATTTATAGTAAATAATGTTTTTCTGCTCTTACGCGAAATGTAGTTCTATATACTGTCAACAGATGGCGCCATCAAGAGCTACTCTAAATGAAACTTAAGAAAGGCGCAGTTCGAGTGAGCGCCGTAGATGTTTCTTGAAATCGGAAGAATAAAATCATAAAACAAGTATTTCGTATCAATATGTAATTTACTTATTAATCTCTTTAATACAATATTTACACAGAGTAGTATAATGGTTACAGAATAGATAAATCACAAGCAAGGACCTGTGGTAGCTTCGGTGTTTGTAAATTCTGTAATTTTTTTATATAAAATTCGTCCAAATAAATTACTATCCAAGAAAATATATTTCTATCCCACCTAAGATATACTCAATATATTACATTCTGGTAAGACAATATCAAAATTTATCCCAATTCAATAAAAAAGTGCATTTTTAGGGTAATTTGTCATTTCGGTTAGTCTTCAGTATATGATAAATTGGGATGCGGTGGTCTAGTAGTAAGATCTCGGTTTCTTGGCCAGAGGGTTCCAGGTTCGAAACCCGATTCCACTGAAGATCCACCTTGTATGTGTGCCTGTTGCAAGTTAAATCATAGGTAGGGGGCCAAACATCCTCCCACTAGTGCCGAGCGGAAGCTTGGAGGGGGGCTGCCAACTCAGATGTCGTCCTCTTAATCTGACAGCGGTTCAAAATTATGAGGTCCGTCCTAAAATAGCCCTCGTGTTGCTTCAAAACTACTACGTTAATATGAACGAACATATTTATTAATATTAATGCTATCTCTATATTGTACTTTTATGGGAAAATGACTATCAAACTGATCATTAATATAATATTTTTTTTTTGGCGTGAGAGAATTAGTAACGTTTTATAAGCACTTCTTTCCACAAAGGCATACCAAAAATATTCCTCATTCTTTGGTAAGAAAGTTTCTGAATTGCAGCATACAGTTGTTATTAAATTCTGAAACTAGAAGTAAACATTATACTATCATTTTCCTCCCACAAATAAACTTCCTATTTCCAATCTTTACTAACATGTTTTCGATCCGTTCTGTCTCCAACTTCATCATTTTGCGATGTTTGTAGTATGATTTCATGTCGAAAGTACTCTTTCCTGAATTTCAGAGATATACATTTTATAGATCATAAAAGGTAGATATTAAATGGAATAAACCATGTAAAAAAGCTTTATGCATCTCTAAAAATATAAATTTTAATAGCTCGAAGCTGTGTACTCGCAAAATACAAAATGTGGGCATTTCGACACTAAATCAAAGCCTAAGTTATATTGAATAATAAGATGCAATACAACAGTTAGATCCCCAAATTTTTTTTCAGGCAGTCCGGAAACGCTCATTTTAAAATCTCGTGTTCTGCATTTTGTGTACAACAAAGCCGATTTATGAGCAATATTGGAAACTTGTATCTATAAAATGCATTTCATTTTTTAATGCATCTATTCGTCTCTTTCATCTCTACTAATAATAAAGGAGAATGTGTGTCCGTGTGTTGGCGCTCTACAGGACAGACCGCTAGACGTGGAGTTACAAAATTTGGCACAAACATACTTTGAGGGGTGGGAGCATGCACCTCGGAGATTTTTTTGAAATTTAAATTAGAAAAATTTTAAGTACAAGTTTAATTAACCAAAAATTAAGCAAAATTTTGAGTTTTTTCATGATAACTTCACAAAATATTGCAGCACAAAATTCCTTTTCACTCCATCTGAAAGTACAAAACATTTCCTTTTCAATGATATCAATTAAATTTCCGCGCAATGCTGTCTCGAATTTTAAAATATATTTTTTGGTATAATTTGCAACAGTACTTTTCATTGTTGCAACGCAATTCAAAAAGTTTTCATTGTTTAAGCAAATATTTATTTGCGTGTTTCTCTTCCATTGTTGAAAGTTAAAATAATATAACTGGATTTTAATTTCTGTTTCTATTTAATAAATATTTCTGTGAAATCTGTAAAGAAAATAAGTATCTCAAGATAGTAAGTTTATTAGGAAATAATCCAGTAAGCTGAAAGATTTTAAATGCTATGTTTTAATTATTTATCAGCATGCTTTAAACCAATTAACATCTGCTGGAAGTAAAATGTAGCGCGCCATTTTATTGTTGAAATCAAATGAATATTTTGCATAAGGATTGATATGGACATTTACTTGACTCCGTTAGGAACTTTCATGGAGACCACGCAAGGAAAATGCTCAAGGCTACGAAAAGAACTCGGGTTGAATGTCTATCGGAATTCGAACCTTAATATTACTTTTTTAAGGGAATCACGTGTATCAAATAATGCATTAGATATTCAGTTGAAATTATATTCCCGGCGAACAAGCTGGCCGCCGAAGGTGGCTAGTTGTTTTAAATAAAAAAGCCATGTTGCCTTTCAATGATTAATTCAAAAATGTTTGTTGGAATCGCCAAATGCAAATATGTCATTAATAAATCATTAAAGGATCTATTTCACAGCTTTAGGTTTTTGCATTTAATATAATGCTTTGGAAATTTTAATGCAAGTAGACATCTTAATATTTGTGAAAGGCTTCAAATTCTCTGATCTAAAAAAATTTTAATCGCTATTTACTTTTAATGAAATGTAAGCTTATTATGCATGATATATTTCGCAAAATAAGGAATTACAAATAAGATCTACCGAATTGAAATTTCAGTATACAACAGTTGAAATGCTGTGTTTCGTTCAAAGACATTTTTTAACCAAGAGCATTTTTAAATCTCATATTTTCAAAAAACTACAATTTCGCAAATACAAGTTGTTTACTTTTTGTTGCCTCAAAATTCACTGTAAATGAAGCGATTCAATTACGGTCGGTCCTCATAGCGATTCATTAATATTTAAAAGTTAAGCCACTATTCAAGAACAGATGTAGCAAATGCGCCTGCGCAATAAGAACAGCGCCGCCTATGGTGGTAAGACGCCGACGCTAAAATACTCAGAACTGTAGGATGACTAGATGAACTACAACAACGAGCCCAAATTCGAAACCTTTTAGTAATAATTAGTAAAAATGTAAACATGTATCCTTCGTGTGTTAATGTGTGTGTTTGTAATAAATATTGATGTTTCCACAAGAACTAGCCCCTGTTATTTTGATTGGAGCCAGGAGTTTAGATCCCCAACTATATAGGTTAATATTTTTTGACGTACATAAGAACAATAATGTTACGAACATGTATAGTCTTTTTCTCATAGTGTTTGTTTTATGGTTAGAAAGAGACATTAAAAGAGGCTCTTACTACCTATCGGGGAATGGCGACGAACTTGGCGATCATTTTGACCGACTTGACGACAAACTTGGCAACTTGGGTAATAAAATGAAACTCCTCAAAAACACTAGACTTTTCTCTATATCTCTATTAGGAGCGGAGATATACAGAATAAACTAGATGATTTTATGTGACGTCACATCCTGTCAGAAAAAGTATAAAGACTCTTCGGAGTCTTGCGAGTTGGTCGGTTATTAGAAGCTGAGTGCTTCTGTTCGTGCTATTGCTGTCATTGTTAGTGATCTGCTGTCTATTTATATTGCTAATTTGTGCAAAAGCTGTTTTTACTGTTACCTGCGCTTTGTTTTTTCCGGAAAATTCGAGAATAAAGAGTCATTCTCCGTGATCCTGCTTGTTGGACCGTTTTTACCGTACACACACCGGCCGATTTCCTTAACATTAAGAATAATGCCTAGAAGAGATTTATTTTAATTATGAACGTGCCAAAATTTCACTTCCATCTATGTATAAAATTTCATTATTTTACACTTTTATTTCAGAAAAACTTGTTGCTTCGATTGAATTCAAATGGATTCAAAGATGGAATTTTTTAAACGATTTCCCACTCTCTTCTTGATGGTCTAGAATTATGAAATTTTGAATACTTGCGTGCTCTCGATGGAGATGTACTATTTTAATATTTTTAGGAGTTAATTACTAGTTAATTTATCAAACGAATTAAATTTTTATACTGAAAGAGAGGCGCCGTAACTGGAGGAAAAAAATTCACTTGAAGATTCCGGAATAATTATAATATAATTAAAAATTCAAGACTGAAATGCAGAAAATTATTAAAATAATGAACGCAATCTTTTTAGTACACTAACAAGTGTTAAAAAATTATAATTAAAGTCCATTCAAAAATAAATTAATAAATTTCAAATATATCGAAAAATTAAATTTGATTTCATATCAGCAGTCTCATTTGGTTGTGAAAAGAAGAAATTTATTTCCAAGCTTTGTATTCATAATAATGATTTATAAATTAAAGATTTAAAGGTAGAAGATAACAATAAAAATTAAAAAATCTTTTGTGTATCTTTATATTGAACTGTTCGTTTGTATAAAATGAAGAAAGCAGAAAAAATGACTTTGACTGGCATCCGATACTATTTCTCTTTATTTTTGACATCAACAGAGAGGCTTACAATAAATTTGAAGTAGATCTGTAAGTAAGTTTTTTGATCGAGTAATAAAGGGAAACTATATTATCTTTCCTCACAATCTTTTAATTAATTGGAGGAGCGTAAAAATATTTTATAAAATATAATATGTTTCTAACCAAAAGATTTCGGACAAGGAAAATAATAACAAATGTTATTCGTCTTTAAAAAGCTTTACGCGATGTCATCAGAAATCAGATAAAAAAGAAGGAAGAGGTTTTTTAAATGTTTTTTATCTGTGATACAAAAAAGAACTGGTTCAGAGGAACGGCAGAAAACAAGTTTCGACACATTTACACCCTAAAATGTTTCATCTGCTTGAAAGCATTGTAGAAGAATCAGTAATAAACAAGAGAAAAATTTCCTCTCAGCTTTACAAATATTGTGCGATATAAACTGATTATATAATATCCTACAAAGGCGGCAAATTTTAGTTATTTTACGCTTATCGAAACGTCTCACAAAATAATTTTGAAAGAAACGAAATGGCTCATTTTTTGGTCGAAAGCAATGAAAAGAAGACTACGAATAAAGGTGATTTCATCGTTCTTTACTTCTTCTATACAATGTTGCCAACCCTTTTCAACATCAATTTATTTTACTATAAAAACTAATTTTTGTGAATGGCCTATATCAGATTTGGCAGAGAGTTTCAGGGACTCATTGCCTTACTTGGGAATACCTTTTTATAATTGACTTCGCTGACATTTCCGAGCAATTGAATTACTCTTTGTCACGGAATGGAGAGTTGCCCAATATCATACGGGTGCAGGGAGACCTAATAACGCTACCGCGAAATCAATGCCAGCAGATTAAATCGGAAATGTTCTGTCTGAGATTATATTTATGATAAGTGTATGCCCAATCGATCTCTTTTCAGAAAAGCAAAACTAATCTCAGTACAAAGCATCCTCGAGATGTGAAACACATTCTGGCGTCGTTTTTATTAGACGATGAATTGTGTTTATTGTCCTCAGCCTTCAAGGAGATTAATGCTCTACGTCAGGCGATTAAATTATCCATTCCATTAAGAAGAGAATTAGCTTCTTATATCCGAAAGATTAAACAAAATATTTATGCACCTAGTTAGAAGAACTTTGAATCTGGGTGTCCTCTTGTGTTAATTTGAAACTCTGAATGTGATGATTGATAATCTATTCATGCAATGTATTTAGGCAAACGATTTCAGTTTAGTTTTGTTAGAATAACGCCTCAAAAATTACTACAAAAGAGCAATTGTGGTACACCCCTCCCCCGCCGTTTTGAATCTTTCGCATCCCTCTATTTCCACGGGATGGAAGCAAGTCTATTTACTGCTGCATCCTGCCCTTTGCATATAAATAACAACTAGCTTGGTTCAACGGTATTTGAACACGTTGGCAAATGTTGCAATAGTGATTTTAAAAATTAAACAGTCAGAGGGTTCAGAGGATAACACTTTAGCTGAGACTCCTTCTCCAAACTTCTACACCATGCGCCCTATGATCCCATTCTCCCCGCCTGAGTGGTTTAAGCAGTTGTGCACAAAGGTTTTATTTCGCATATTTAATATCAAGGCTGTAAAGGCTATGCATGCAAACTGTAAGTTAATTTGAACTCAATAAATTACCTGACCAGAAAAGTCCGGGATTTCTGGTGTTTCTCCGGCATATTGGTTCCTCCCTCCCTCTGAAACTCTTTAGGATCGGTTGGACCGACCAGCTTCCCCATCACCACTAGTAAAGATATTTTGACTCGCGCTGATTTAAGTGCACCAAATTCGCGTACGCTACGGATCTTTGGTGGTAAATGAATGTTATTGCTTTCATTTGGTGATGAATTGTTGAAAATTATGTGAAGATGATACATCAGTCTTGTCCTAGGCTGCGAGTGAACTGTGGTTTCATCAATGCTTATATTACAGCTTGGTTGGTTTTCTGGCATTTTTAATTTTAATTTTTTAAATAATTAATTTTTTATTTATTAATTATTATTTTTTTTGTTGGTCGCCTTGTTAGACATTATTTTCTTTTGGCAACCCTTGATTTGCCTCTGGAGTTCTATCATGAGCTTCGTGATATTTACTTATCTGGTGATTTTTTTTGTGTGTATGTGTGTTTCTCTGTGAGTTATAAATTGTTTGTGTTTGGTTTTATCGATTTGGTTTTATCAGTTTGTTTTCCCTGTATTTAAATAATATTTTATAATAAGCAGTATTTTTTATTAGTAGAATTCTACACCGCCGACTTTTATTCGCTTCAACATTTTCTTCTGGTGAGTGAGTCGACGTGAGTAAATGACTAATGGTGGTAAATGGAAGCGAAAGCTCAGATTCTGAGAATATTAAAAAATGGCAATTTTAAGGAATATTTACAAACTTCTGAAATATTTAACCTCATTAAGAACAAATTTATAACTGGATTTTGCGGTGATAAAATCTTATGTCTTAATAAATTATTGAATTTATTTTCATGATATGAAAAATCGAAACTTTTTTTCAGAAGAGCAATAGAAGGTTATAAAAAAACTTAAAAGACTATGAAGACGCTGCATTTACTAAAAATTGATTTTAATTTTTAATTTCAATCAGTGAAATTTTTTTTCTGTAAAAACTTAATGAATTAAATGACAGACTAATGTCCCATCGACACAGTGCCCTGTGTTATGTGAATCAACAGCTTTCATAGAAGGAAAATTATAAATTAATTTTGTTTACTTAGAGTAAAAGATGCTCTGGAATTGTGCGATTTTCAAAAATAACACTTTTACTCTTTGAAATCGACAAATAATTTTACTTGCAAAGAATAAATCTTTTCTCCTCCATTTTTGTGACATGGCTTTTTATGAAATAACTGAAAAACACTAAGAGAAAACTTGCGTAAAACACATTTCTCATAAGTTTTTTTTAAATGAAAGATAATTTTTTATCGAAATTTAGTGTTTCATGGTTGGAGTTTAGGAATTTGAACCTCGAAACTTAAAGAGACCCAGCTAAAAACATCTGCAGAAAACTATGTTCTAAACACTTTTAGATTTTCTGCAGTCAAGGTTTAATTATTAATATAATGTGAAATTCAACTTACTTGTTCGATGTCGATTCAGATTGTGATAAAGCTTCAGTCTCATCCTGGACGAGATTCGAACCCATGTTCGTAGAGTTTGCAGTCAGGAGCACTAACCACATGGCCACATCGGACTACACGAGAGGGGGTGAAATAATCTCTTTGATTTTAGCGTCACCATAACTCTGTTGGCGCCATTTAGTGGTGTAAAAATCAACCAGGGTCAGAATACGGGTTTCAAAATCGTAGAGATGAGTAATATACGAGATTAGTAATATTTTTGTTCAAAAATTTAGAATCTCTGTTTCAATAAATTTTTTTCATTTTTTTGTCTTTCCGATCTTTCCTCCATCCAAAAGGTTCAAGATCCACTTTTCCCTTCTTTTTGGAGGAAAATAGCTAGTCAGAAAGACAGTCGGAAAACTAATTGGAAATTACTTATATTCTGGCGGAAAAGTTTAAAATGGTAAAACCTCAAGTATTTATTTTAAAGATTAATTTAGAATTCATTTTTCAGTGGCATATTTAAAAAATTTAATGCCAAAGACAATTTTCGATTGGTAATTTTTTTCTCCTGATGCATTCCTTTTCTATACAAGTATATGTTCGATATCACTAAGTTAAAAAGGAATTGATGAAACTCCTGTCTGTTGTAAAATTAAACAATAATGATAATTACATTCTAATTTTGTTTTATATCCTTTGGAAAATAAAGCTGCAATATTAAAGAATATGGTGCAAAATATTTATTTATATAAGAAATGCAGATATTATGAAATTGCAGTTAAATCTTCAAAAAATCAACAGATTATTGGTCAAGTTTTATGATGTTGTGAGAATCTGCTAAATAGCTGCAAATTGAATTGAAGACAAAATGCAGATTTTTAGCTGTCTTACAAAAAAACTGCAGAATATTTAGAGAAAAATAAAGTAAGAAATTTTTAGCAGATTTTATGCAGATTAAATTTAAGAAAAATGCAGATTTTTCTGTCTTCAAAAAATCTGCAGAATATTTGGAGAAAAATATAATATAAAATTTTTTTGCAGATTTTATGCAGATTAAATTCAAGAAAAAATGCAGATTTTTTCTGTCTCCAAATATATGCAGAAATTGTCATGATAACTGTAATTGTAACTGTGATGTTGTGTGTATCCTGTTAACTGTGGTTTTAATTGTGTATTGTATATAGTATTCGTGTTGTATAGTTGACGTACTTGGGTTGCTGATGTGTCTTCTCGCATCATGAAAATAAACTAAATAATAAATGGAACTGATTATGCTTCTTGCTTGGTAGTGTTCTGAAGAGCACTTTACATCCACCAGCAATGACAGAAATCTTTAAAAAAACAGATTTTTTTAGATGGGATTTCAGAAAATAAAATAGACATGAAACATTTCTTCAAATTTCTCCAATTTGTCTGATGAGTATAATTTTGGATTCGTTGAAACGACATATAATGAATTGTTTCTAATAAAAATCAACGTATCAAATCAGAACAATTTTGGAGGAATATTTATAGAACAAGAACGAGGACATCGGAAGGGAGTATTTAAAATAGACAAGTAGCAAAAACTGCGATATTAAAAGAAATCTAGGATGCAGGTTTAACGTATCTTCGACATTTGGCAAACCTCATCGTTTGAAGTCTGCTAGTCTTTTTAATCTCTTAAGGAATTTTTCTATGCGTGACCCCTCGACGAATATATAAGAGTAGTTTAGTTATATTAACATCCCTTTTTGAAGCAGAATCATAAATTTGAAACGCGGTCAGACGACGAGGGCGACATCTGACCTTGTACTCCTTCTGCAATCTTCCGCCGTACACCGGCGGAGGAACGGACAGGCCCACATACACGGCGGATCTTCAGTGAAATCTGGTTTCGAACCTGAAACCCATCAGCCCCGAATCCGAGACCTTATCACTAGTCCACCTCTGCCTTGCTGAATCAGTGTAATATTAACTTTCATAAACGCGTTTCCATCCTAAAGTTACAAGTAATCCATTTTTATCTGAAGTGTTCTATTCTCCTCTTAGTTGGAAGTAAAAGTATAATACATTCTCAACAGACTGTGTTTGTTATGTAATTAATGTAAGTAGAATATACCAAATTGCCAAAAGGTTAATGAACTACGCTCGGTAACCTGATGCTTCTAATTTGTTTCTTCGAAAGCCCATCAATTAGCTTGTATCATTTAATTACCTCAATTAACGCAGCCAGACAACATATATTCAATTTGGAGCCTTTTTTACTTTGTTGTGCTGCTGAAGTTCTTGTTTCACAGCATTTCAGCTCATTTATAAGCTGCTGAAAATGTCTGGAAAATTTTTTATTCCCATTATCTACGGTTGTATTTCCTGCAGACAGATTCAATTATAACCAGAGATCTTTCCCTTGCCTTGGAGTCAAATTGGCTTACCGCGATTCGATTAACCGAGATTTTTTTTCAGATGAGGTTTTCGATCTCTTGTTTTGTTTGAAATAAATTTTTTTTCATTTGATAATTAAATTAGAAAATTAAAACTTTGGAACTTGGAGTCATTATTTGTCTTACGGCTCTTTGAAGTTATAATTGAATTAGACAGTGTTCAAAAGCACACGCAAAAGATTAATTTGTTGCTGCTGTTTTCAGTAACCAATAGTCTTAGGAAAAACAACCCCTTCATTCTAAGTGTTCGTAATGTAGAATATGAAGAAGAATCTTGCCGTCCAGTATCATTGCATAAAGGATAACTTAAATAGATAACTCATCGTCATAAACCTTAGTTCTAAAACTCAAAAAAATGAATACCCTGATTATGTTAAATTACTAATATGCAGGGTGTTTTAAAAAGACATCGCCAGACTTTAAAGGCAGGTCAGGTATATGATAAGCATCCAAACCGACACAGGAACATGAGTGCGCAAACGCCATCTGGAGGCAGAAGATGGCATTTAATATAATGATTTAAAATCAAAATTTGCGTATTTTTTCGAATATCTTCCGAAAAGGTGGATGGATTTTCTTCGAACTCCGAACATATAAAGAATAAATTTCAACTCACAATCTACAATAAAGATTCTGTCACGATAGCATTTAGAGAGCGGACAGAAATTGATGAAGTCGAAAAAGGATTTTGGCTCATCCCGTTTCACAGAAAGCTGATATTTGTTTGAATCATCTCTGTGATGGGATCAACATTTGCAGCATGCATTTTCATTAAAATAGCACGAATATTCGGGAAGATATAAAATGGGTGGCGCTTGCGCATGCATGTTCCTATGTGATTTGAATGCTTATCGTATGCCTGACCTATCCTTGAAGTTTGGCCCCGTTCTTTCGAAACATCCTGTATACCTTATTACTCTACTAATATATTATACTCTACTTGCTTTGACATCAATGTAAAATTCAGTACAGGAATGCGCATATGAGGTGAGTAGACATACTTTCAGTTAATAAATATTCTATAATAAATTGTTTAATGTAAAATGAAACAAATATTTCAGCTCGAGTGTTAATACTTGACGAAAAATTGCCAGAGAATTCTGTGCATAATTATTATGAATAAAATGTAAACGATTAAACAGTTTTCTTTACGGTGCATGAAACGAAAAACGCTAAGATATTTTTACAATGATTTTTCACATGCGACTCAATATTTATAACGTTTAATGTGATTCTTATAGCAATTATTTTTGGTTATCTTCCTGAGCATTTCCACTTGAATCAGCAACAATATTCAATATATTTATTTGTTTACATCTTATCTTATCAACATCAGAAAACAGTAGTGAAGTATACAATGGAAATTAGAGAAAAAATGGCTCGGCTATCAAACAGGCAGTATTAATTTATTGGTGGAAGAGCGCCCTATCCAGCAAATTCTCAAGACGAAATATAGATTGGTTAATCAAATTCCTAGCGACCAACTTAGACCTAATTAAAAGTCAAATTACATCACCGTCATATACTCCAGCCTAGAAATAGGTACTTCCAAAGATTCACCTTCCGGAACCAGAAATTCGATGAATACCCAGTTGAGAAGCAGAGCCCACTAGCTTAAGAACAGCAACCATGGTTTCTGTTCTTAAGCTAGGACGGAAGATTTGGTGGTGGCTGCAGCCACCACCAAATCTTCCGTAATTCATTTGAAAAATTAACCCTTCACATCACTCCCAATCCTGGAGTAACAATTCCAGCGATCCATAAGTATAAGAAACAAGACAGAACACAAAAACCAGCCCCACAATTTTTAGGATGGTTGCGACAATAATCATCAATGTAACCGGTTGTAATACATTATCAATTCTTCTTTATCGTCGCATCGAACAACACTAACAGCCCCGAATCATAGAGCTGCAACTGTATGAAACAATGTAACAAAAGGTAACCCTTTCACTGCACTCATCTGATGAAACCTCGTATATATATTTTATATTATACTCGGATTGTAACCCTCTATGTGCTTTTCATTTCTTATTTGTTTATGTATAATTATGTTCCCTTTTATGTGTTTTTATATCTCATGATGCAATTTTTTTTGTTTTGCTTTTCAATCAAGTTTCACACATACTCATCCAACCGACCGGGAGCCGTCTAGGCTCCGAGTTCGGGGGTATACTGCGATGTTATGTTCCTTAAAAATGAGGTATAAATCGTTTTTACGTTTGAACATTATGTCTTGAAAGCTTTAAAATATTGAATATGTATAAATGATACTAAAAATATGAAATATTAAAATATGACATAGTGACAAACTGTCAATGGGGAAAAAACTCAATTTTTTAGAAGACTTTTTTCCCTATAGAGAATGTTTGAATACGTAATACAGTTGCAATCATCACATTTTTATAGAGAAATGCCAACAGAAGTACAGAATACTTTTGATTTCGCTACAAAGAAGCTGTTTGACCTCAAATTCAGGATTATTCTTAGAAATTCTAAGTTTAAACGATACATTTCTCCCTTTCTTTTTTCCGCGATAAAGCCTTGGATAATGTAATTTAGGAGCGTAATATTTGTAACATTCAACATTTGACATTCGACGTTGTAACATTTGAAAGCTTTTAATGAGCTTAAACAAGTATAAATTCTTTCTCTGAAATGAATGATCCTCTGATAAATCCGATATTCTGCTGTATTTGTGAAAAGTATTTTTCCGTCTGGACGGGAATCAAGAATTTTAATTCATGAAATTAAAGTTTAAATTGTTCAGATAATTTATATTTCATCGGATCTAAGAAATCATTTTTCAATTTGAATTCAATTCATAGATTGCTAATTTTTAAAAAGTAACAATTATGTAATTGGATAACGATTTAAATTTAAAATTCAACTCTTAGCTTATAAAGTTTATTGTATTAATATTTCATAAATCAATGGATACATGTACTTTCTTTAAATTGTTCCTTTAATTGACAAAATAAATAATTGAATATTAATTTAGTGAACAATTGAATAATAAATTGAAAGTACACAAACAACATAAAACTTTGATTTATTTTATTGGATATTATGGCAACACTACTGTGAACTTCAGTTTTTATCGCAGTATTGTATACCTCAAACAATTCAAACTCAGGATTTTAGTGAATTTCAACTTTTTAGGTTTTCCACACTCCTTAGTATCATGAAAAATCTCTGTATATATATTTGAAAATTATAGCTAGAAGGGGTATTGTGTACCTTACTCCGATATTTTAGAACTATATCAATTTTTAGACCATCTTTGTCAATCAGAGAAGCAATTATTCCTAAATAAGTACTTTATTCTTTTTCTCTAGATTACACTATTTTACGTAATATTTTTAGAACTGTTATCAGTTAATAGATTTATTTAATTCAATTTGAATACCATACAAAGGGTTTCATGTGGTAATGTGTTTGAGAAATATTAATTTCAAGTTTCCATAATAATAATGTTTTCCACCTTATTAAACGCAAAGGTTTACAGCTACGGGGAGGGCTGATCGCCAATTAGCTTTACGTTATATCTTTCTTTTTCCACTAGGTTCTCCACAAAAATTCATCTTCCTTCAATGATTCAACTGTTGCATTTTTCAATAGGTTTCAAAGCATTTCAACAATTTTCAACAATTGTTAATCATTTTTAATTTAAATAGGTATATAAATAAACAGCGATAATGCATCAAAGGAATAAAATATACATTAACATCGTGGGCATTTAAAGGTATGAAAATAACATTTTAAGGAAATGATTCTTTAATGATCTCAGAAGAAAAAACATCGAGAATCAAATTTGAATAATTCTGATAATGATTGCTAAAGTAATTTAGGGATCAAAATGGAATTATTTATGAAGTCCTTTTGCATCGAAATTGGTTTTTCTTGACTCACCTTGTATTCAAGAACTCTTTAATTCTTGCTTGATTAAGGTTTGCAGTGATTGATATTTAAAAATCTATTTTATTCACTAATAAGAAAGGAGGATTCATAAAGAAAAATGTTTCTCATGCAGAATGAAGACATTCTGTGTACATGAGAAGTGGGAGAAGAACAGGATGTACCAATATCCGGTTAACTTGAAAGATCATTGGAGACAATATCATAACCTCTGAGCTATAATAATGCGGTCTATTGTAAGTACCTTAATAATAGAAAAACAAAACAAAACTATTATCTGTATCTGTTTATTAGAAATAGCTGCATATACGCCATTCTATATAAAACAAAGAATTTTAATTAATTTTGACTGATTAATTTAAATTTAATATCTTTGTTAAATTTTTTAATTGTATCTGGTAAGTACCTTAATCCACACTGACGAAAGATAATCGCTTAGTTAGAATGCAATTGACAAAACCAGCTGGAGTGTTCTCCCCTAAACTTTCTCGTATACTTCTCCAAAAGGTGCCGTTTCTCCTTCCCCGCGTGGGTAAAAAAATTCGCACCTACTGTTATACAGAATCCAATGAATATCAGAAGGTTTTTCATTATAGTGATTGAAAAATATCTAGGTAAAGAATTCAAAGAGATGCGTACCAATTAAAACGCATCTATCGCACACTGCTAGGTTTCACTCTTGCTGTCTCAAGGACAAACTGACGTAATTCGCTCCTTTCGCGAGCTCAGACGATTGCTTCCATACGCATGCGCATGGAGATAGCGGATTGGTTTCAATGGTAAATAATACAGGCCGACAGACAGTCAACCCTTTGACGGATGTGGCCCAAAATTTTATACGGACCTACATTCATGACGATAAAACTGTGTACCAAATGTTATCCATCTAGCTATTCAAGTTTTTGAGTTATAGTGTTTACATGACATCGGACATACAGACAGACAGACTTACCGTTAACGGAGTTTATCCAAAATTTGATAGAAACCTACAAATTATGTTTAAAGATCACATACCAAATTTCATCCCCGTAGCTCTCATAGTTTTCGAGTTATCGTGTTCACAGACACACAGACAAAATTTCAAAATTGTGTTTTTCGAACTCAGGGAGGTTTAAAACGTGGAGATTCGTCAAAATCTCGAGTTCGAATATTTTGACGATCACAATACTTTCTCTTTGTATACTTCGTATACGAGAAAGTAAAAATCTGATGTGGCATCAAGCATTTCATCACAACATTTTGAGTGATCAGAATGTGAACTAGCATGCCAATTCTTATTTCTAGAACATTGGCTTTATATTCGTTAGTTTTAAGTGACGAAGTATTCAAGCGTATGGTGGGAAATAATTACAAAATAAATATTGAAAATTATGCTTTTATTTGACTTTATATTTCTATTTTATCTCTGTATGAAAGATATTTGGAGAATATGAGTCTTATATTGTTGAAATAGTGAGTTTCTGATTAAAGATAAATTGTTTGGAAAAATTTCAGCACGAAGAGCTATACCTGAATACTTTCATTCACTCATATTTTTAAACAAAGGGCAATATTAAGTGGTCAATATTAAGTTTTTTTTATAGGAAATATTATGAGTAAAATTGGTCAATAGTAACTTCAGCTAAGTTTTATTAGAAAAATTTTAAGATTCAAATAATCTTAAAATTTTTAAAGAAACGAAGAGGTTATAAAAATTAATTTGAAAAAATAAGTTGGTATTTACTTCGGAAAAAATTCATTCAAAATTCCTTCCCATAAAGTGATATGAGAATTTCAAATCAAAAGGAAGCATAACAAACTATTTTCTTATTTTTGTCGGTAATTCTGCTTGACGCTGCCATTTTCTAATTACAACGAAAATATATTGACCGTTAAATTTAGTTTCAGCTTCAAGGTAGCTTGAATTCCTTCAATTCATTTACTTAAAACCAAAAAATATAATATATATATATATATTATATTTTTTGGTAAACTGATGGTATATATATATATATATATAACAAATACGAAACAAACACAGCAGAAATGTAAAAACAACATATACAAAATAAACATTCATAAAACAAAATGTCAAGAAAAAAATCTACGGTAAGAAAAAGCCGAAAGTGGAATATATATATATATAATGGGAAGATAAAATAATATCTAAAAATATAACACAAACGCAACGAATGCGCAAAAATGCTGCTTTTGTTCTAAACTTAAAATAAATTTTATTATTGCTTCTGATAAGAACGGATAAAAACCTTAGTAGTATTTTGATTCTTAGTGCTAAAAGAATGAAGATATAATCCAATTTTTCTGCATTCCACAACATTCAAAGTTTGGTTATTGACATTCTTTCGCGAATGTCTTAAACTGAAGGGACCCTGGAAAAGGGATGAAAAATGTGGTAAAGTGATTTTAAAGAAAAAGTTGCTTCTTTAGAATAAAACACTAAAGGCTGACATCCCTGTCTGTTAATCATAAATAAAGTAATGCAATCAGTTTTCCTTAAACATAAAGTTTAATAACGGAGATAGAACTTTAGTATCTTTTAATTTCTTTTTGAAATAATTTGCTTAATATTTTCATCATCTTTTCCTGAAGTTTTCTTGAGAAAATTTATTTTGAAGTTCGTTCAGTTGCTGAACTTAATCAATTTTTGCAAGAGAATGAAGAAATTCACTGGTGCTTATAAATGGAACTATTATACAAGATGAACCCTAAAGTCATTGACACATTTCAAATTTAGTTTAAAATAAAAAAAATGTGATATCAGTGGGCGGTTTTTTCACTAAATTGCATTAAGCGGCAAAAAGGGTTTTTTGCAATAAAGAATAGATTAATTTTCAGGTATGCAGATAAAAGCAGTGGTATAAAAGCATTAGCTTAGTAAGGTTAGCTTCCAATCGATCATTGGATTTAAGCATGGAGACTCCAACAGAAAAGGCAAACTACGTCGATTGGTATTTTGAAACAAAGACGATTATTCAAGTTCAAAGAAGTTTCGTACTACGTTTCATAAAGCTTCTCGTTGTCGGAAGAGAATTTTGTCATGGCTCCAAAGATTTTCAGAAACTGGAAGGGTGTTGTACAGACCAAGAAGCGGTAGACCACGCACGTCAGATAATGATGCTGAACGAATCCGCCAAATATTTATTCGCAGTACTAGAGTCAAGACGAAGCTCTTCACGGGAACTAAACACCTAATTAATTAATAAATATAATTAATTAGGTTGATTCACTGCTTACACATTGAAGAGGTTTTGTACAATCACATGCATTAATAGTTCTTTCGAAGACATAGAGATTTACTTCTAAATAAATCAGGCATGAAAAAATAAATATCTGATAGAGAGAGATTGTATTAAAAAAACAAAAATAAAAATTAGACATATGCTCCAGTAGTTTGAAATTTTACAGATACTCTTATATACGTCGCTTAACAAACAACGCCACCTATCTCAATTTTTTTAAATTTCAAAGATGATGAAAAAAACTGAGATTTCCGGTACCAAAAACGAACATTTATGAACTTTTTTACATCTTATATAAACATGAGAACTCATATTTCTATCAAACGCAAAAAAAAATTCATAAATATTCGTCATTGGTTAAGCGATGATATTTTTCTCCATCAAAGTTACAAAAATCCCCGAAGTAAAATATCTTTAATTTGTTGATACAGCTGTTTCTAAACCCGAGATATTTTCTTTCTGGTTAAAATAAAAGCGTTAGATATAAATAAATCCCTACCCAGGGAATTAGGTTGGTTTGGTACTTGAAAATACCTTTTAAAAGTGCATAAATTTTTTAGTGTACCTTTTATCGAAAAAGAACTGGGGAAAGGTTGCAGAAATCAAACGGCGCTATTTTCGGAAGTTGGAAAGAAGAGCTCAAATATTTACGAGGAAGATTGTTTTCCTCTCGATCGTTTAGGGGTCACAGAGGTGTGAGATTAAGATGAGTGAATTCTTTCGATGAATCGATGATAGGCAACGTTAAAATATTTTCGACTTCCTAATATTTGAATTGCACGAGAGATAAATTGAGTTGATGGCAATGGTATTTGCGAACTTCAGGGGAGTTGGAACCCTAAGTCCATTAACCCTAACCCTGTTACTTCGATGTACCTTTTCTCAAAATCTGTTATAGATTCATGTTTGAAATTTTTTATACAAGTAAAGTACATCTCTATCATTATAATAAAATGATTTTTTTCAAAAAATACAAAAAAAAATTACAAATTTTTTTTGTGTCAGAACAAAAAATGTTAAATTAGCGAATTCGATGTATCTTTTCTCAAAATCTATTATAGATGCATGTTTGAAATGTTTAGAAGTAAAGTTTACCTTTCGCATTATACTGAAATGAGCTTTTGGTTAATTTTTAACTTTTTATAAATTTACAAAATATTTAATTAGACATAATGTAATTTTATTCTATTTTGACACAAAAAAATGTAAAAAATAAAGTTTTAAAAACAGGTCATTTCTATATAATGAAAAAGGTGTGCTTTACTTGTATAATAAGTTTCAAACATTTATATATAACAGATTTTGATAAAAAGTACACCGAAATTTTACATTTTTTGTTTTGACCCAAAAAAATTTGTAAAAAATAATTTTTTTAAATTTTTTTAAACAAAAGTCATTTCAGTATAATGAGAAAAATATACGTTACTCGTATAAAAAATTTAAAACATGAATCTATAACAGATTTTGAGAAAAGGTACATCAAAGTAACAGAGTCAGGGTTACGGACTTAGGGTTCCAACTCCCCTTCATGCTCTAAAAATATGCGATACATTCCGAAACTTGATGTGAGTGCGTATTTATATGCAAGTCAAGAAAATGTAAAAAAAGGGGATGAAATATTATGAAAGGCGGAAACGTGGTGTTGGAATGAAATAGTTTTTATAGAGAAATATGGTTGACACCTAGGCAGGCTTTAGGGTTATAAACCAAACTTGCTCCAGAATCTAAGACCAAATATTAACACTCTTGCCGCCGGATGCATCCATTCATTTTTGTTTTACAACATCCGTCTGGCTGCCAAAAATTTTTGTCTGCAACTGAAGCTAGAGATATCGTATATTAAAAAAATTTTTCTTAAGCCACATTATCATATATTGAAGTAAACATATTGTTATGTAAGTATCTTGAATTAATAGTGTCCATAAGACATTTTAAAATCTTTGAATCAAAATTTTGTGACTTAATACCGAAGACCAGAACCAATGTGAATTTTTTACTCGATTGTAAGCGAAACAATTTTTTAAAAGATACGTGAGTGCCAAAATTTGTTAATTTTATAAGATGTAATTGGCATTTTCTTTAATAGTTTCGATCTTGTTACTAAGTAATGGTGTTTGGAATCCAACAGCAAAGGTGAACCTTTTAAGAGTTTTCTCTATCTTTAGTAATTTAGAGACTGAGTGCTGTTAAATATTGTGCTGATTTTTTTTGGTGCACTTATTACCCTTTTTTCAATAGTAAAACATAAATATTGCGGAATTCTAAACAAATGAGATAGTTTGATGCAAATGGTAAGTTAATTCCAATTCATCACTATTAATTGAGATAAATGATTGTTATGCACTTTGAAGAGTATAGCTGAAGCAATTTGAATAAAAAAATTCATTATTTCTTGCTCATAATCGAAGTCTTAATTGCAATTTTGAACACTTTCCTAGATCATTATCCGCCACTTTCAATATTTACCTCTCCCCGGTAATTAATTTCGGACACTCAGTTAATTATTCAACATTCAAAGAAACTATAATTTTACTTTGATAACTTGCTTCACGCTTAATTGAATAATTACCAATTCCTAGAAAGCATCTGGAAATTCCCAAAACACTCATTAGTTTTAATAATAAATTTAAATCCCAATTAAAGGCATAGAATAGCTCAAAGAGTCAGAAACTTCAAGCATACTTATCGGGCAATTGAGAAATTATTAAGGTAACTGTTGACAAATGGGAAATATTGTATCGTAATTAGTATTATAATTAAGCAATCATTAGAGGCATTGAACCATTTGCTAAAAGTTGTTAACCCAAGGAGTTTCTTTTTGTTTACTTGTCGATGTTTAAAGTTTCTCTTGAATACCTATAACAAGCAGAGATTCAATCTTAATTACTAGATAAACTGCAGCTAAGGCGTAAGGCAGCTGGGGCTTTTAACAAAGAGTAAATTGAAAATCTGAATAAAAATCCGGATTTTTAAAGACATCTTTCTAAAACCTTTGGCATTAGAAATAGATTAATAAAATACCTGAAAAATTCCTAATGTTTTGTCTTCAATTGATATACGTACTCTGCATTGCAATTGCGTCGAAATACAATACACACGTTTACAATAAAGTGCATTTACATGTTAAAAATAATAATAAATGAAGAAGTTTCGAATTTTAGCAACGTAAAAAAAGCAGATTTTTTAAAATATAATTTTAAAAATTTTACATTAAACGTACTCGTTCGAAACCTATCAAGAAATGTTTTTACTGTTTCCTAAACCAATAACAGGAGTTAAGGAAATTTCAATGAACGCATTATCTTGCATGTATATCTTTAATGCAATGCAGGTACAACTTGGTCACGCAGAAACGTAACATACTCTTCTGCAGTGACTGTACAGTGTTCCACCCGGTTACAGGACAACGCTCTGCAAGAAAGAAAAGTCCCAGAATGAAAGAGCGGTGAAACGACACCAAACAGTCACATGAGGTGAATGCAGTGGCTTAGTCAGGTACTCACGAGGGTTTGACGTCGTCCAAATACGATTGTTTTGTGTATAGACGTCACCATGCAGTTAAAAGTGGGCTTCATCCGTCCACATGACGTCCAGTAACAATTGTGGGTCACGTCCCATTTGTGCCAGCGCCCATGTAGCAAAGTTTTGTCGTTCATCAGAATCTGCCGGTAATAACTGGGGAAGTGCCTGTTTCTTGTACGGATACAGATGCAAGATTCCGTGCAGAATACGTCATTTCGACGATTCCGGAATCCACATTATTCACCCAGCTTCACGAGCACAGCTACTCCCGTTGATGTCTCGGCTGCCAATTGTTCCATGCCACTTTCTACAACATGGACGCGGTCCGCGCTCAATGAGGGTCTGCCACTTCGTGGACGATCCTCCAAACTCACCGTTTCCTCAAAAACGTCGTTCTAAATTCAGTATCCCATTCAATGAAATAGGGCTTTGTTGCGCCTTCAGTCCTTTCTCCATGTGAAACTTTCCCAATGCAATATTTGTGGATTCACTATTCTTGAAGAAAAGTTTAACCACCAACGCTCGATCCGGTAACGATAGCATGCTGCCGGGATCGAATGAAGAATCCATTTCCATCCAGGAGCTTGCTAGCATGATTTGCATGAAACGACTCAGTATGACATATGAGCGCCCTCTTTCGGTTTATTTTTTTTATATATGTGGAAAAATCCAATGTCCCTCTGATCATACTCTCGCAAACTGAAAATTTTTCTGAGCATTACTTCTTTCTTTAAGAATTTTTGCAGTTTGCACGAATTTATGAAACAACCGCAACTTCCGAGAAGAAACCATCGGGGCACAAAATTTCAGCAGTCTTTGATGCTTACATTTTTTTAACGTATAATTTATTTTACTTATGCACATTTGTATTACTATTTTTCCCTTAATGCTACCATACGATTAAACTTTAAGCATTTGCATTAGCAAAAATGATCCTTTTCTTTTTCTGTATTCGCTAGAAGAGTAATTTTTCGCAAAAAAATTATAATTATCTGAAATAAATGAAAAAATAGAAGCTTTTATATCGAAATACGTATTTTCTCTTTTAGTAAACGGCAGAAATCATGATGATGTATAGTCGCTTCATAGTTATGAAATTTTATTAGTGTAACGAAACGAGACTCGAAGGAATTTCTCTGGATTATCTTGAGTCTAAATAAGAGAGCGGATTTAAGCTATGAATTCTCCGAATCACGCGTAATTGCGCGTCTTTGCTCTTAGGTGGCACTCATTATATGAGATTAATCTGTGTCTCTGACTTATCTGCGGGAGTGCGTAAATTAAGCAGAAGTTGAATAATGCCTTTTCTCTACTGGGCAGAAACTTGAGCGTGATTTAACAAGTCTGCTACTCCAGATGGATATATCGCAGCAATCATGAATGCTCTTAGGACAAATGGAAATACTACGTTTAATAAGTCTACTTTAGATCCATCTTATGACATTTCTGAAGGTGTGTGATCTTGAAATCATTTTGTACTTTCAAATTTTCGAAGGCATTTTTGATTTTCTTGTTATGCGTTCCACATTCTTCATTCGTTTCTGTTTATTGAAATTCAACTAGATGTTCTGACTTTCAAATAAAGTATCTGTTACATGAAATGATATAAAATATGTTAAATATTTTAAGAGTACAATACTATACGCAGAACGTACTTTGTTATTTTATTCTTTACTATTGTAAATTGAGTTCTGTTCAAAAGTTTTAGCTTTGAATCCTCACAATGTGGATAAAATTAGTTTTCTATCGTGTCTTCTGACAAGCATCTCTTGTAAGATGGAGATAAGTTTGGATATTTCTTTTTAAAGGTCAACTATTACACAAACGAATGAGTTGGTTGGAACGTTTCAAATTATCTACTGAAAAAAAGCAGAGAGAATCCAAAATGTGAAATACCTCGACTAACAAAATTTTTCTTTACAACACCGCATAAAATTCACATGTTTCGCTGGATATAGGATCTTCTTTATTCCAAAACTCTCCTTTCTTGATTGTGCTTTCAGAAATATCTACACCGAAAAGGCGTATTTTTACGGCGAGAAAATAATATCGACATATTTTTCAGCAGAGAGTATAAAGTGTCAAACGAATGGCGATTTATTCCCTCGTATTTTAGAACTCGTTTTTAATGGACAGGGAATCAGAAAATTTGCGCGATCATAAAACGAGTAGAATGCGAAGACTGTAGTTTCTTTTCAAACAACTTTCACGTTTATTTGTCAAAAATGGGTCTCTCTTC
>BGPR01002251.1:159848-186994 GCA_013235015.1 Araneus ventricosus | reverse complement strand
CGCAGGATAATGGAGCGAAGGTTTATTTACAAATATGCAGGAAAAACACTAGCAAGGTCGAAACAATAGTCCTTACAGATTACCAATGAAATAGACATAATTCGGTAATGACAGTTCAGCACTTTGATATCTAACAGCACAAACAGTCGCAAATAACTGGTACGTAATAACAGCTCGCTCACGCTGATTGTCTCACATCGCGGATAGGACTCCGAAGACGTTCGACTTCAAAGTGAAGTAACAGTCGATCAAAAGACGCTACCGAGTCAAACGACGGTCTTATATACTCTCCGATAGGCGTCTCCTGACGCCTGATAGGCCCTGACGTCACATAAATTTTCAGGAAAAACTAGATCTCAGCCCCTAATGAAAATATCGAGAAAGGTTGAATTTTCGGAATCATCTATTGTCCGAAATTTCTCGCAAGTCGCAAAATGGTCGCAGTTTGTCGCCAGGGTCATACGTGCCATAGGTGTCGCTGAGGTCCTCATGCTTCATGCAAAACTCTCTTCCCAACCATAAGACTTGATTTAGGCGACTTTCCATGACTGTAACACTGCTCCCCTCTTCAAGACTGACGTCGTCCGGCAGTCTCATTAACGAACTGTGATAGTGCGGTGGTTCACAGCCGGTGGTGTGAATTACTTTTGGTTGGTTAGGCCTCTGAACTCTGTAGATGACATCGTTGAGTTTCTTGACGATGTAGTCCTTCAGTTCTGCTGTAATTTCGGCTCAGACTACTCTCGTCCTGGGTTTACATCCAGACTTGGTCTCCCTCCGAAAATGATGGCCGGTTGCTCGAAATCGTAGCGGAGTCTTCATTCGTTCACTAATTTAATTCGCTCTCTGGCAACTGCGTACGCTTTCCAAACGTGTCTAAATTATTCCAGATATTCATTCAGCGAAGGCGTATCCTCGGTCGTCAAATAGGATATCACATGGCAATCTGCAGTGTTCGACGAAAAAGCATATCTGCTGGAGTGCATCCAGTCGCTTCATGGTCTGCGCTCCTTTAGTGTTGGACTGTTTACACCATACACCCACGGTAAGATTTTGTGCAACAATATCCATAATTTCAACGGATTTTACATTGAATTACAAGGTGCAGATTTAGGTAAATGAAATTTTTGAAACAATCTGAGACAGTAGGCAAAACTGTTTCCCCCCTCCCCATCAAATAAAATCATCAGCAAATACAACTCGGAAAATGATCAAAATTGTTATTCAGTGAGACACAAAAATCTGTTACATATAGCATTATAACCTTCATTAAGCATTATCAACCTTCCAGCAGGCACGCGTATGGAGGAGATACTTATATCGTTCTTTTTTAAATATAAGTGCAATTTTTATTTATATAATCCTTGTTTAGTATAAAGCTAATAAAAACAGATTATTTAAATAAAAGTTACGTTTATTTTTGTAAAACAACACGATATAAATATGTAACATGATATACGATACAAGTATCTCCAGTGGCGGCGATTTCCCCCTCCCCACACACCTTTTTGAGGAAAAATTAAATTTTTGTTTTATTTTAGCGGCCCAAAACTAGGAATTTAAAAAAGCAACAGTGGAAAGTTAAACCGGCAAAGCACACCGAGGAAGTTACATAAGTGATCATTGATTTTCAAGTAACTTTCTGTTATTCACGAAAATTTGAAGCCGGGTGTCTTGAAATGTCTAAAAACGAAAAGAACCGTTGAAAATGCTATCAGTGTTACCTTCCAATTCCCCCTCCCCGCGTTAAGACGACTCAGGTAGAAAAAACGTCAATATGATTGATCACCGCGTCATCTGTTAAAACGGGAAATATGGCTTTTGAAATTATCTAAGCTTTTTCCAGATGCCAAGTCAATGGAATTGTGTACATTTACACTTGCTTTGAATGCATTGTCATCAAAATAAGCTCCATAGTAAGCGTCTTCTTTTATTCTGAAATCTTTTGTAATGTTCCAGAGGAGCCATAAATTACAAGTTAGATTATATTTTCTCTGTTGGCTAATGACCTGCGAGGGGGACCACTCGTGGTGAAACCCCACATGGTAGCCATTCACCCATGCTGATGCTAATGTGCTTATTCATGGAACAAGAATTATTCACCGTACCCTTGAATAGCTCTTACTAGACTCTGGTCAGTTCAGTATTTACCTTAGCATGGAGAGTTTGCCTCTATCTGGTTCATGATTTCGAAGACTAAACTTATGACTTTGAGTAGCTTATTTTCTACTGTATCTTACTTTATGTAACATAATTAATTACATTGCTTTGGATATCTGTTTAAAATATTATTTAGCACAAGCAATGTTATATAACTCAATATTTTTTTATTTTTTCTTATATTTTATTCAATGGTTGGATTTTAATTAAATTATCACTTTTTTGTTTTATTTTAAACAAGCCATGCTTTTTAATGAAATTATTACCGACCATTTGTGAATTCTCAAAGCACTTCAGTTTAATTGTAGATGTGTGCTAATGTTACAAATAATGATTTTATGGACACTATTAGTCAGTGGCAGTGACTCGGGGGGGGGGGGCAACCGCCCCCCCCCCCTCTTTTCGTGGAAAAAATTAAATTATTTCGTTTTAGCTGTCGAAAACAAGAAAATATAAAAGAACGATTGTTTACGGGGAAGCTAGCTAGTTTTGTGACTTAATTTTTTAATTTTGTTGTCTATGAGTACTTTCAGGAGTCCATATATTTTTTGCCTCCCCCCATTTTGTCTCCCAATCTTGGATTTTCACTTATCAAAGTTCTACCACAGAATCTGAAATACTTCCGTGTGCAGTGTACAAAAGTATTAGTTAACACTTCCATGACTTCAGACTTCTTAAGCATATTTGCTAAAATATGAATGAGCATACTTAAATCTTTTATTTCCAATAATATAATAATGTTTCTGAGCACATTTAATATAAATTAAATATACTGAACATCATTGTTGGTGATTTTCCATTTTTTGCACCTTTCCATTACTAAAAAAGAAGCTTTACCCAAGGGTTCTGCATTATTTGACAACTAATAAAGACAACAAAAATGACAATGTTGTTGCCAGCTTTGGAATTAGAAAAGGATAAAAATCCCACAAATTATTTTAAATAAAAATTAGATTATATTGATGACGTTCTTAACAACATGCAAGATACATTAATGTTTTCGAGTACATATGATTTTAACGATATTTCTTTTTAAATTGAAAAATGAATTTTCAACACAATCATATTTTTGAAAGATAAAGAAAATTCATTCTAACAATTCTAAAAATCCATAGTTTGCAATTTTAAATGATGACAAAGTATAAGAAATCATTTGTTCTTCTCTGATCCATAATGTTTTGCACTTAAATGTCAGATCACAACATAATAAATAAATTTACAATTTCATCTGAAGAATTTATTGGTATGATTTCATATATATATATATATATATAACAGGCCAAATTGAAAATTCTTTAATGAAAATTTGATGAAATACAAAAGACAGTTTATTTAAAAATTATCTTAATGCACAATACATACAAATTCTTGAATTTAAAAATTAGGTTTGGATTTACTAAATCTAAAATGGAAATCTTTCAAGCATTGTACATCAGCAACAGACAAAGAAGTGCATTATTTGTGCGCCCAATTATTAGTTAAATGCTGTGATGCTGTTAAAAAAAATAATACACTTTTAAATTTTACAATACAGGAAAATAAAATTTCATTAAACATGCTGAAACTCATATTAATACATTAATCTGCTAAGTATACAATAGATTATTTGAACATTCACAGCACAAAATAATGTTATGAAACAGTATTTATGAATTGTTGAAAATATATATTTACAGCAATATCAGCAGTGTAAAATTATGAAGAAATAGTACGATTTTTTACATCATAATCTTATTACGATACAAGTTATGATGTAAAAATTGTAAGATCATCTTAACAAAAATAACTTAGGGATAAACAGGTGCCAACTTAAATATTCATTTCAAATGTGACATTTACATATAGCTATATATTTAATGCAACAGCAAAGATTTAAAGGCAAATGTAATACCTTTAAAAGTGTTAGTTAATAATTTAAAAACTACATTACATAAATATTTAATATATTTTCAAATGTTTCACTAGCTATATAGTATTAGTTTAATGAATATCTTACATTTAAGACAATTCAAAGAATCGATCATTTCTATAGTTTAACAAATACTCTCTGGACTACTTGAAGATGAAGTTAAAGATAATTCAATGGCATATACAAAAAAGCAGAATAGTTATAATTTTTGCTTAAAAATGCTTTCAAAATATATTACAAAACGAAAAAGATTTAACAAAATTGCAAGTGTAAATATATACAGAAGTGATGCAATAAAGAACAACAAAATTAAATAATTTCAGAAAATATAAACTTAACCATAAATTTTAAAACAAAAATATATTATAATAAGCAAAAAACAGAGTGTAAAGAGACTATGTTAAAATATGCTACACTTCTTCAAAATACATTTAATTACTTTTAAATAATAACTTCCTAGCACTATATATTCTTTTCTGCATGATATACATTATATTTTTATGCACCAGAATAATTTTAGATTTCATTTCTCAATTAAAAAGTTTAACTTCTCACAGTATTTGCTAATTGGGCATCTATTTATGAAAGATCCAGCAGGATTTAATTGACTACTCACACCAATGAATGGTTATAAGCATAACAGGCAACATTAACTAATTAAAATTAAAGAGTAGTCATGTAAAGTTGAATGAATGGAATGACTAAAAATATAATTCGATGAACAGTTAACTGCTTGAGAATGATTACAACAAAATATGCATATATTTCATTGAAAATTCAAAACATGGAAAAAAAAATTCTATTAATGAAGATACACAAATGCAACAAACCTTATACCATATTAAATATTTCAAAGATTTATTACTTTTGTGATTCAGTTACTTTCAAATAACATGCATCTAAAAATATCTGAATGCACTGAACAGGAATGTATTACTTGAAAATAAATGTTTTTCAATGTAAAGGGGCTATGAACTCTTTCAGTAAACTTCTTGCAACATTGCTACAATGTAACTGAACCCAAATCTTTATATCTTTATAGGATATAAGAAATGGTAATAAAATGGCATGTTTCCATTTAATAAATGATGAAATAACAGATGGGTTCAAAGACATGAAAGTATGTATCAAACATCTTTGAATAAATGAAATTTTAAAATGCTGATATTACAAATGCACATTATGAAAGAAAACCTAGGAAAAATTAAGATTACTCAACTTGGAAACAGAATTTTTAAATTTTAAAATTCTCTTAAATATACCTAATTTTATTTGGTAATATTATAATAAGAAAGGCAAGTATGTCTTTCCCATTTTCTGAGAACTTGCTCTGTTTTTCGACATCTTTCTATTACCAAAATAGTAAAAGGCACACAATACTTCCTGCAGGCAGGATGTAAAATGATTCTGGACTGACAAAGACATCGGACTTAAATGTTCCCATACATTCATGTGCTTTTAAGAGAGATCATTAAAAAAAATTGCATCGCATCCATTTTTAAATTCTACATATTCAAGATAAAGTAAAAGAAATTTTTTTAATGTTATACTTAAAGGGAATCTCTAAGGCAAGTTCATAAGGAAACATCAAAACAGCTCAACCCTGAGTTTACAAAGTGAGTATCTAAGGAGCTTCAAAATATTTTGTTCAACAGATTGTCAAAAACTATTAAGTTTTAAAAGGAAAGCATTTTCTCCCTCCAGAAACAGTCATTTTTAACATTATATCACAGAGAAAATTCATGATTTTCAACAACGTAGTAGCTCAACAAAATTTAGATGTTACTGTTTTTCGAAAATATTATCCAGTAATACAGCAATAAAACAATTTACGAAATAATTATACACACATTTTACACACAAAATCTAATTGAAATAAATTACACAACAGTTATGGGGAAGAAACAGTACACAGTGACTTTTTTTTTCATACCATGAGAGATTGTCTAACACAGGGACTAACAAAAAATATTAATTTAACTAAATAAAACATTTCAAATTTTCAACAAAAAAGGCAGAGTATATCAAGCAAATATGTTGATAGATTTTTTAAAAATCTGAAGTACCACAATTGTATTACTTTTCCTCATAATACTATAATAAAAGAAATAAGCAATATCAAAATTTGAACTATTGCACAAATACTAATGTTGAAATACAAATATATGATATAACAAAGAAAAAGTAATAAAAAATGGTTAAGTACTATTAAAAACATACTTTATCACATGAAAGAAACATCTCCATCAGCACTCTATCTAATTTCTACAATTAAATTCTAGCTCAGTGAGACACAATATTCCAAATAAAATGAAAACAATAATAACATTCCTTTGGAACTAATGATCCTGATGAAAATATTAATCCATTCAACTTAAATCATAAAACTATATCAATAAACTTGGTTCATTACACACAAAAAAAATCATTATTGATTTAAAAACATGACTTGCATTCTTTTATTTTTTATGTAAGTACATGTGCATGATGAACCTATCTAATTTTAGATAAAGGATTCTAAAATGAGAATGAAATATACGAAATCAAAACATTATACATCTTAAAAATTTTCAGACTAGATCATTTTTCTAATATATATTTAAGATATTCAGCAAATATATATGCATATATATATTTATCGCCGATTTAAATAATAGTAGGAATGTTTCTGAATACGAAGTCTTCCTATACTAGTCTCATGATACAATTATTCCAACATTAAACGTTTTCTTGAGATAACACGTGCCAGTACAAACCTACCAGATGATAAACCAAAATATAAAAAATTATGACTTTTTCTCATAAATTAAAAAAATCTTTGGCAGTGAGCTACCTATAAGAAAATATGAATAATGCTATTTCATTAATTATCTAATCAGTATGAGTATCATCTTCATTTTTTAATGCTTTGCGTGTCATTTGAGCTTTGCACATGCTACACAGCTGCTGAACTCGTAGAGCTGCCATAGCTACATATTTTTCTCCGGTCCATTCTATAGTTCCTAAGGCTTGTAAGACAACAAGACTAACTTTAGTATATACTTTTCCAAGAAGAAGAATCAAAGCAGCCTGGTGAAGCATGGCCCACAGGCGATAATTGGGACCAGTGAAAGGATCAGAAACTGCTGGGCATATAATATTGTTCAAATTGACTTGAGTGAGCTGTAAAAAGTAAGTAAAAATCAGTCAATATTAATAGAAAATATATTTGAATGCACTTTAAAACATCTGTATACTTAAATTAAGCAAAAAAAAAAAAAAAATTTTGAGAAAACCATAAAATGATTAATAGGGTGGATCGAAACATTTTTTTTCAGAATTTCAAAACTTACCTATGCGGAAAAGATGTTCTATGGTATGGAGATTAAGAGAAAAATAATTTTAAAAAATTAAATTCAAAATTCAATACCGCCGCAAGGGGGTTGAATTTTAGAAAAAAATGGAAAAATACTGAATTTTGATTATACGATTTAAAAAAAAAATTATTAATCAAAACCTACTTATGCGGAAAAGATGTTCTATGGTATGGAGATTAAGAGAAAAATAATAAACAAAATATAAATTCTAAATTTAATACTACCAAAAGGGGGTTGAATTTTCAAAAAAAAATTGGAAAAATACTTAATTTTGATTATGCGATTTTAGATTCGAAATAATTGTTTTTTCTGCAATATAAATAACCAAAAGTGATGATTAATGAGTAGTGAGTACTAAGTAGTGAGTAATATAATGTACATTGCAACATTTTGTGACTCAGCTCCCCCTCCCCATACCGTCAAATCAGTCCGGTTAAACAACTAGAGCAGTAGGCAATCCCATCTTTTTTCTGTCTCCTGCTTTATCCTCACACCCCTCCATAAGTCGGAAGTGGTACTTCATGGAATCTTCCCCACAGTCACACCTGTAGTGACAAAAGTTTTAGCTGCAGTTAGAACATTGGACCGATTTGGTATTTCCGATCGAGCAGGCGCTGCCATCGTGTCAGCTGCGCTTCAAGATGTGGGCATTATATCAGAAAGCAATGTTTTGAACGTTGTTGACAGAAATAAAATTCGGCGTGGGAGAACAAAGGCAAGAACCACTCTATTGTCTCAGGTCATAAAAGATTATGACCATGACCAGTTTGGTTTATACTTAGATGTGCGAAAAGACAGGACTCTATCAATGGAAGACAACAGAAGAAAAGTCATAATAGAAGAACACATAAGCTTGGTAAAAGACCCTGGCTCTGAGTACATCGGCCACGTGTCTGTAAATTTCGGGAGAGCGCAAATTATTAGAAATAACATATATAGTTTTTTTGTTAAGCGTTGACAATGACATAGATGTAACAAAGTTGGTTGCGACGGAACATCTGTCAACACAGGTGTCAAAGGAGGTATTATACGTAACATGGAACTCATCCTGAATCGTCCACTACAATGGTTTGTGTGCCAGTTACACGCCAACGAGCTTCCACTACGTCATCTTTTCGCGCACGTGGATAGAACCACAACTGGACCCAGAAGCCTGACTGGCAAAATAAGAAAATCGTTGGCCGGATGCGAGAAGCTATCTGTAGTTTCATCCACGCCAATAGAATACACGCTATGTGAAGTGACTAACAAGAAAGACTTAAGTACTGATCAACTGTACTTCATGGAAATTTGTGAAGTCATAAACTACTGACATTGCAGAGAAAGTCTGTCGAATATAAATCCTGGAAAAGTTTGCCACTCAAGGTGGCTTAGAATCACGAACAGAATTCTCAGGTTCAATGTAGCTCACGAAAATTCATCCGAGGCTTTATTGACATTAACGACATTCATCGCAAAAGTCTATGCGTGTATGTGGTTCAAGATCAAAACGAAACCATAATTAATCTATAAGGCACAGCATTTGCATCAATCAATCGTTCTATCGCGTTATTTCTCGAATGATTTGAAGGATGTCATAGACCCTGTTACGAGGGCAATTCGGAAACTAACCGCTGTTTGTGCGTGGCGCTGGAAGTACGGTTCGGAGCGCCCTCAATCGAATGCACGAGCAATCTGTGATTCAGTAAGCTTCCAGTCGGCGAGTGAGAGTGTCATAGAGCCAAGCGTTTGCTAGTTATAACGTGACAAAATGTGTGCCTCAAAAGAAAATCCCGCCAAATGTGAGATGCGAGGAGTGATAAGATTTCTTTGGGCCAAAAAACTGTCAGCAGCGGATATCCATCGTGAATTGTGTGCCGTATACGGGCCAAACATTATGAGTGAAGGTGTAGTGCGTCAATGGGTACGCTTTCTCAAGGACGGAAGAACAAATATACATGACGAATCGCGGAGTGGAAGGTCGTCTGTAGTGAGTGCTGATCTCATCAAAGAAATCGATGAAAAAATTCGTTTGCTCCGCAATTTCACGATCACCCAACTTTCAGAACACCTTCCAAATATTTCTCGGACAGTTTTGTATGAGACAGTAACGGGAAAATTAGGCTACCGGAAGTTCTGTGCTCGATGGGTACCAAAAATGCTCACGGAGATCCAAAAAACCTGTCGAATGGGCGCTGCCTTAAAATTTCTTTCACGGGTGGGGAGAACTTTTTGAACAAAATAGTGACTGGTGACGAAACTTGGGTAGCGCATGTCAATGCGGAGACAAATCAACAGTCTATGGCATGGGGTCATACCGGTTCTCCAACCTGGCTAAGGAAAGCCCGTCAAACTTTGTCAGCGAGGAAGCTGATGATTACCGTCTTTTGGGATGCTCAAGGAATCTTGCTTATCGAATTCATGACACGTGGAACAACAATCAATTCCGAAGTTTACTGTCGCACGTTGAAGAAATTGAAAAGAGCCATCCAGAACAAACGTCGCAGCCTACTGAGTTCTGGGGTTGTGCTTCTGCACGATAACGCGCGCCCTCACACTGCTGTAAGAACAGGAGAGGTTTGCTCAAATTCAAATGGGATGTGTTTCAACATCCTTCCTACAGCCCGGACTTGGCTCCTTCTGATTTTCATCTGTTCACTGCAATGAAGAAGTGGCTTGGGGGACAGCATTTCGCTGACGATGAGGAACTTAAAAACGCTGTGACACATTGGTTAAAAACGCTGTGACACATTGGTTAAAATCGCAGGCGGACACTCTTTATGCAGAAGGAATTGGTAAAACGGTACGACAAGTGCTTGAATAATGGGGAGACTATGTTGAAAAATAGAGGAGAGTTGTAACTTTGATATGTAAATAATTTTTTTTTCTCCTCTGTGCTGGTTTGTTTTTTACAGCGATTCGGAGGTTACTTTCCGAATTGCCCTCGTATTAAAAGAAACTGATTAGTTGGCCATCCAGAAAATGTCCTGATATCAATGCTAGCTGACGACAGAAATCACATAAGGGAATTAGCCCTTCGAAGAATTCTGAAAGCACGCAAAGTCATTGCCTACTGCTCTAGTTGTTTAACCGGACTGATTTGAAGGTGTGGGGAGGGGGAGCTGAGTCACAAAATGTTGCAATGTACATTAAACTACTCATTAATCATCAATTTTGGTTATTTATATTGCAGAAAAAACAATTATTTCGAATCTAAAATCGTATAATCAATAATCAAAATTAAGTATTTTTCCAATTTTTTTTGAAAATTCAACCCCCTTTCGGTAGTATTAAATTTAGAATTTAAATTTTTTTTATCATTTTTCTCTTAATCTCCATTATTTTTCTCTTAATCTCCATACTATAGAACATCTTTTCCGCATAAGTAGGTTTTGATTAATAATAATATTTTTTTAAAAATCGTATAATCAAAATTCAGTATTTTTCCATTTTTTTCGAAAATTCAACCCCCTTGCGGCGGTATTAAATTTTTAATTTAATTTATTATTTTTTTCTTAATCACCATACCATAGAACATCTTTTCCGCATAGGTAGGTTTTGATTAATAATAATTTTTTTTTCTCCATAGAAGAGCGATCCACCCTAATGATTAAGTCAAAGTTTCAAACTTGAGAAGAATGAAAATTAAAAGTTTCTACTTTGGGAAAAAATCAACTAGTAAAATAAAAAGGCGGCTTAAAATACTATCATTTGATTTTACAGATACCACAAAAATTATCTCCTCCTTGACTGTATTTTAATTTTATTGGCAAAGGATGATAAAAATAGCTTGAAAAATAATGACTATTCAAAATATTATGGATTTTGAAAAAAAATGCATAGAAAATACTCCTCTAATTTTGACAAGCTTTGTCAAGTGTCAAAAACATATCACAGCAAATAAAATTCTTTGTTGCAGAGCAAACACTTAATATGTTTGTAAATTTATTTCACAGAATACAACACAAAAAGGGCAATCTTGTTCACATAAGAATGGAAACGCCTATATGTACATAACTAACAACTACTATCATTGTAAAGGAAATTTATTCCTTACATAATTAAAGGGGACACATTACCTTCTGAAAAATATATTTTTATTTGAAGTATTATTAAAAAAGTTTTTATACTATTAAAACATAATCGTATAAAGTCATCTTAAAAAGAAAAAAATCATTTTTATCTGCTTGTTTAGTTGAATTTTTTTATTTTTTTTTAAAATTCCCTGCTACTTTTTCAAATATGAATATTTTTGCTACAAATTTTATTTACAGATTCATTAAATATATTACACAAAACTGTGCATGGGTTTTAAGGTGCATCTAATATTTGCTTAAATATAGATTTTCAACTGTTTTATGTGGTGAAAAATGAGGAAATTTAGCATTAACGCAATTTTTATCTTTTATATTAAAAAAAATTAAGCAACTGAATGCTTATTGCCTGCACTGTTTTATCATATGCATAACGATAAACAAGTACAAAAAGTTTGAAAGCTTTATCTAAAAAGGGAAAAAAGCCTTAGCATTTTGAAAACATGAAAGTGAAGAAAAGTACGACATGGAGAAAAAGCCTGGTAAAGTTGTCATTTGCGCATGTTTATCATTGGTCATCATAAGTAAAAGCCTAAATAACTTCTATAATATTAGAGGAACCAATTTAAAATTTTTATACAATACGTAGAATGATGAGATAAACAAAACAAGCCAATAAAATAAAAAATTGATATTTTGGCCATTTTTGGGGTAATGTGCCCCCTTAACAAGTTAAACTAAAAAGCAAATGAAAAACTTTTATAACCATACTTTCAAAAATCACTATAAACAAATGAATAAATAAATCTCTTACTTAAAACTCAAACAAAAACTCACACTTGAATTCACATATATTATTTTCACATGAAATTGTTTATGTAATCAATTCTATAAATGCAGCACATAGAAAATTTTTACTACAGCAGAAACTCAGTTGGTTTCATATAGCTGCAAACCATTTAGTTTAATTAGGTCATATGTTTCTTCTTTATATTATGAAAAATTTTCAGAAATTTTCCAATGCTTTTTTTCCTGAAGTTAACAGCTGACTCTCAAAAGCAGGATTTTAATAATTTAGAATAGGAAACAATATAATACTTTACCATCAAAAGTCATTTTGTATTCATTAACTATCTGCTTGCTGTTCTGAATTTTGAGGAATATAATGAAGTTTTTCTAACATTTTTTACAGTTTATTTCAAAAATATAAAAAGTGAATGTTGTTATTAAATTAGTCAACTAAAGCAGAAAAAAAAACTATATAGAGTATTTCAGAATTTTTTTTAAATTGTACTTTTCCATGATATATTACATAGTAATATAAATAGTCAAAATAAAGTTCCGAAGATCAATACTAAGAGACTAACAAATGGACAGCTAAACTCTTGTTGCTCTAAAATACATAAACAAGAGACAATAAAAGAACCATAAGATACAAGTTGTTACTTTCATTTCTTTCGCATATTAACTGAACTACAGGTTCCGCGATTGATGCAAAAATGATTAAATTTTATAATCTTCCACAACTGAATGACAAGTTTCATATAATGATTAAGAGCATCTGTGCTTTTATTATAAATAATTGATGAAATAATTATTCCTGAATTGCTAATATTTTGGAGAAGGAATTTGACTGCAAAACTCAGTTAGCATCTTACTACCAGTTGTTAAAGTATTCTGTAGGAAGTATAACCATTACATAATAATAAAATTAAACAGAAGAAAAGATAACATAATATTGTCGGCACACAGTTAAAAACAAATTGCAAAAAGGATAAATTAAAACATAGAAATAAATCTTGGCTCTAGAGCATCACCACAATTTAATTATAGAAGGTTTTTTTATCTTTTCTTTTTTCGACCTCCCATATAGTGAAAAAGATCACAAAAAGTTTGACAGCAAAATTCACAGTAAAACCTTAATAAAAAAAGCCATCTATATTTCATTTCGTTTATTGCATTATAGAGAAAAGAATTGTTCAATAATGTTGGCAATTTATAATATAATTCATGTATGGCAAATGCCAAAACAAGCAGTAATAGTATTAAAGGGTAGGAATGCAGATTACAAAGGTGAAAATAAATTGAAACCTAATGTGATACCTAGCCAATGTGGTAATTTAAATTGGTGAGATATGCTACAGAAGAACACAATAAATGAGAAGGTATTATTGTTATTTAACTTTTAATCCAGGTATGTCAAATTAGTGTCACATCTATTACAATTGGCTTATTTAGCAGGATGGAGAACATGAAATGTACTTGGCAGGTTCCAAATAATTCTGGGAAATAAGCATTTTTGGTTGCTGATAAAATAGTAACATATTAAAAATTTCATGCATTTTGGAATGAAAAATTTAAAAAGATCGAGTCTTTTACAGATGAAAAATGAAATATTTTGCAAAATTTATTTATTTATTTTGCATAAAAAGTGACGAAATAATCTTAAACTGCTCAATCAAAGAGGATTAGACTATCATACAATCGGTCGAAACAAACTGAAGAAAACGGTCTCTATACAAAAACTCAGTAGCAGTTAAATAAAATAAACAGTTATACTTTTTCTTAATTTCTAGTATATATTCAAGTTTTGACTTGAATGTTTAATAAAATGGATAAGAAATGGTAAAAAAAAAAAATGAAAAATATTTAATATTTGTATTTTTCAGAAATCAATGAAATTCTCTTGTACAAGGAAATCAAGAAATGTGATGAAGAATGAACAGTGAGATAAATGCTGCTGCCCGTCACTGAAATTAAGCAGAAAAAATCCCAAAACATGGTTATTAAACTTCGAACATAATAACATAATACTTTCACTTTTTTTTCACCATGCATTAAAAAAAGACTTTCTTAAATAATTGTTGCCCATTTTTAAGCTAATATTTCATTCATTAAATGACACCTTTCTTAACCCATTAGTGCCCAGCATCCTATTTATAGAATAGTTTCATTTCACTTCTTTGGCTGAGCTGATCACATTCCATTGTTTTTTGCATTACTAACATGTCAACATGTATACCACATCCCTAAGCCAGTTTTGACTAGCACAAGGGTGTCAAACTCAAATGCTATCATGGGCCAAATAAACCAGGTCTAAGTGTATATAAGCCAGAAAAAAAATATAGGAAGATAAGTTTAATATGCAAACATAATATGAAAAAGAACAAGGAAAATTGTAAAGTTAATGTTTTCTTCCGCCATTTAGCATCGCTTCTCTGCTACCAACTTTTCTCCTTTGATGGTCAGCTTTTCCACAGAGATTAATTTCCAAACTTATCAAAGGAGAATGTCAGTAATTCTGGATCTAATAGGAGACTTATTTACTTCCGTACGTCAAAATAATTTCGCGGACTGAAAAATACTTCCAAACATGGAAATAATCTCATATGCCAATTTTTAAATGTTTTCGAACTTGGCTGGCAAATATTTTTAAAATTCAGGCACTCAATTTTCATTGAAATTTGCCTTTAACCCCTTAACTGGTTTGTTTTCTCAAGTACCTAATTAGATGACTTTTATTCTGGGAATGTGTTGCCATTTTAATTCAATCGAGAACCTAAAGGACAGTTGAAATATTCATGGATTCCTTGTAATTTTTGTATTGAATTATAACGTCTGTGAATGACTGTTTTAGTTTATAAACTTAAAATTGTGAAAATTCGATGTGCATACGGGAAAGTCAGTTACGGGGTTAAATCTAAACAACCATTGGATCTCAATTACCTCCATTTGCTTATTATTTTATTATTGACTGCTAAAATATTCGCTGCTATTGGTGGGGGAAATGGTGCGTTGATGTAATACGACAAGTAATCAGTCATTGGTGAATGGAATGAGTCGTTATTAATAATTATGTATAATTAGGGTTTGCAAAAATTAAGCTGCGAAATTTTTGCGAATATTTTTTTTTCATACAGTCAATGTTTGATGATCCACAAAGATATTCGCTGTGGGCTGCAAGTTTGACAGCCTTGGACTAGCATATACACTCTGTCCCAAAAGTTTATAGAATCTTGTATTTTGCCAATATTTTTTCTTGTATATGATACATTTCGATGTAATTTACTGTAAAGCTATGTTATGTCTATTAAAGTGAAAAAACAGCAGTTCTACCCTGTATATTTGATGCCAATTTTTAAATCGTAGAATAAACGGAAATAACCTGTCCCAAAAGTTTATAGACAAATGCAATTTTATTCAAATATAGTATCGGTAATCATAACGTCGATTCGGAGCCTAATAAATACGTTGTAAGAAAAGGAAAGCGTTCGTTTGTTCTGCGTTTCAAGATGCCTAAAGCATAACAGCTCTCTAATGAAGAAGTGAGTAAAATTCTGCATTTGAAATTGCTCTGTAAGACTGTTAAGGAAATAATGAAACTTTTAAATCCTTCTAAAAGCATGATTTATCGTAAGACGCCATATGAGCCAAAACCTCGTTCGGGAAGACCACGTGTGACGGATATTCGCAGTGATAGACGGATACAAAGAATGGCTTTCAAGTCAGAAAAATGTCGGTTCGAGAAATTACTGGGGCTTCCCGGTTGCAAATCTCCAAGAACACTGTTCATAGATGAATTATAGAATCTGGTTATATGATCCGCGCAAAAATGGCTCGCTGATTACCACTCTCAAAGCTTCACATTAGGTAAGAGATTACAATGGGCTCGTAATCATATGTCGTATGGTGATAAATGGATGGCTGTCCCTTTTCAGTGATGAAAAAAATGGAACCTCGATGGACCTGACGGGAATATAAAATATTGGCATGATTTACGAAAAGAGCCCAGGAGCTTTTTCAGTAGGCAAAGTGGTGGTGGATCTGTGATGGTGTGGGCGGCTTTCAGTTTCAGCGGTCAAGTGGGTTTGGCCTTTTTAGATGGACGATAGAATTCTCCAAAATACATAGAAACACTAGAAAATCATCTTATGCCATTTGCAGAAAACATAGGTTGACGAAATTGGTAATATCAGCAAGATGATGCTCCCATCCATTACTCCAATGCTACGAAAAATTATTTAAACTCGAAAAATGTTACTGTTCTTGAGTGGCCACCGATGAGCCCTGATTCTAAACCCAATTGAAAATGTGTGGAGCATTATGTCTCGGAAGGTATATGAGAATGGAAGGCAATTTTATTAAATGAATGCCTTGAATACAGCCATTGAAAGTGTATGGTACAACTTGGAAACAGAAATATTACAAACCTTAATTATGACAATGGAAAAACGTGCATACAATGTCATACTGAGAAATGGAAAGACTTTAAACTATTAAGAACATTGTATTGAGCACCTTTTGTTGAAATGTCATATATTCTATAAACTTTTGGGACACCTAATATTTCCATTTTGCTATATAATTGAAATAAAAATTGTTATTTTTTCTAAATATTTCGCTGAATGCAAGTCGCATATGGTTTGAATAAACATATTTGTAATTGGTGTTTGTATGCCTTTCCGTTTAGTTAAAACATGTATTTTACTAGATTCTATAAACTTTTGGGACAGAGTGTATACCACCCATCGTCCAGATTTTGAAGTGAAAGTATCGCTATTTTGAAGTATCTTTTACCTTCGATTTATATCTTTCTATTTATTGATCGATATTTCACTACATTTTAAAAACCTTTCAACAGATATATATAAATATGCATGTAAGGTAATGGTGTGAACTGACATATCCAATGAAGATGCAGGCTTGTAGAACAAATAACAGTTTATTTAAACTTCAGACATGCTTAGATCAGATCAGGTAAAGATATTAATTAAACGATTAAATAGTTAGAAATTCAGTCATGACCATGAAGGGAATCTTACGTGTAAAGTGCACGTCTTGCTTCGGAAAGATTATATAGTAAAAGAGGAAGTTGAAACATCGCAGCGGCTTATTAAATAGTACCGAAACAGGAAAAGTCCCTAATTTGAGGCTCTGGAAACAATGCTACTCATGCAAGTCTAAGTTGTAGTAGAAGTACTTTAATCATAAGATTGAAGTATGAGTAATTCATTTGTAGTTAAAAATTAACAGGAGTTAAAAAGGATTTATTTTTAAAGACGGGAAAATTTTTTAGGCATTACATGCATATGATCAAAAATAATCACAGTATATTTCTATAAAGTAGAATATACACTACCTGGCCCCAAAAAACGTCGTCATGTGAAATAAATATGCAAATACATAAGAGACACTGATTGGCTTGGTAGTAAAGCGATTTAATAAGTGATGCTGCTAATTTATCCTTTAAATAGTGCTGAAGCACTGTGCAATTTATCATTTCTGTAACAAGTATGTGTGAAGTTATTTAACGAGGTCGCGGGAAAGATGTTTCCCATTTTAAAAAGGGTCAAATTATTGGCCTGCATCAATCAAAGAAAACGACTAAAGATATGGCTAAAATTACTGGAATTGGTTTGAGAAGTGTCCAGAGCATTATTAAAACCTGGAAGGATAGTGGTGAACTGTCAACATCCAGGAATAGATGCAGTCAGAAAAAACTCGTAAGTACTCGGGACCGAAGATTTCTTTAGCAACCGGTGAAGAAAATTGCAAAAAATCAACTGTTGAAATCACAGGAATGTTTAACATGGGACATGTCAACATGCACAATGCAGCGAGAATTAAATAAATGGAACTGAACAGTTGTAGACCCACAAGAAAACCACTTGTTTCGACAATTAACAGTAAAAAACGGCTCTAATATGCTAAGGTGCATAAAGATTGGACTGTTGAGCAGTGGGAAAATATCATATGGTCTGATGAGTCAAGATTCAGACTATTCCAGAACGATGGGCGCACCACAGTTAGAAAGGAACCTCACAAAGAGATGGACCCCTCAGGCATAGTGCCCACTGTGCAGGCCAATGGAGGCAGTTTTATGATTTGGGGTTGCTTCAATGGGTCTTGCCTGGTATCAGCAATATTATGCGACAAGAAAATGAAGTCGTAGCAATCTAAAACGTGCTTAATGATCAGGTCATCCTATCAATGGATTTTTTCTTCACCAATGGAACTGGCATATTCCAGGACAACAATGCCAAAATCCGCCACGCACTAATTATTCAGAATTGGTTCAAAGAACATGAGGACTCATTTTACCACATGAATTGGCCACCACAAAGCCCGTATCTTAACCCTATCGAAAATCTTTGGGATATACTTGAACACCGGTTATGGAGTTTTTCGTATCTTCCGTCGTCAGTTCATTGTCTCGGTGACAAACTGCTGCAAATCTGGACGACAAATAAGCTCTGAAACCATACAAAATCTTATTGAAACAATGCCACGTTGAATTCACGCTGTAATCCGAGACAAAGGTGGTCCAACCAAATATTAAGGCAAGCAGCTTTTTGTTTGCCCAGGTAGTGTTCTAAAGTAGTGAAAAGGCATTTTAGGACTAGAAACGTTAGGAGTAACAGAGAAAATAGGAAAATTATAGAAATGAAAGAAGATCTTTTAGAACTGAATTTAAATTTCGATAAAGATTTAAACATAAAAGAATATCAAGCGATACATGTTTGGCCTAAATAAAAAAGAAATAATTGGCATCAGAGACCTAATTGTTGATAATCTGCCAATGAAACATGGTTGCAACAGCATCAGAGACATTTACAAATTTATCTATACGAAACTAAACTTGTCATATATAAAACAAATGCTACAGAATATTGTACTTTCTTATATATGAATAGGAAGTGATTATTTGCAGGAACTGTACCTGCGGATAAAACATTATTTGCAGGTACTGTTAAATTCAAAATCATTCTGTAGGACTTTTTTAGGCAGTTTATTTTCCCTATTCTCTACAAGATTGTTCTTTTTTATACTTGAGATTATGAAATTTAATGTTATTTTCCGAGATTTTTTGTTATTTCAGCGGAAACACCCGAGATGCTTTTGGTTTCTGTTATCTGGTTTCCCATGATTCTGATTTAATTTTCAGTAAACACTTCAAAATATTTTTGAAGCGTTTGTTGATGAAATTGCAGCTATTTAACAAAAAAAAAAAAAATCAAATTTCTAGTTATGAAAAGCTGTATACATGAACATACTAAAACATGAGTTATCCATCATCAAGGAATTTTAAAAACTCCTTGCAGTTAACGGAGATCCAAAGTCAATAGTATAAATCTTCTTTAACAGCAATGTAAATTGTTTTAAAACTTCAACAAAAATGTGAATTTTCTTTGAAAAAAGGGCTGAATTAACTGCCATTTAAAGCTTTAACAAATAACAGAGCTAAAAATATGAAAGTAACTATCCATGTAACGATTCTAAGTAGAAGTCTGGCTGGTACAGTTGTTAGAGCACCGGCTTCACGTATTGCAGAATGCGGGTTCGAATCCTGTCGGATGTTGTTATTGCAACTTGTGCAGCAGTTTGCTTTTTGGATAATGTTTTTTAAAGCTATGCCTGTGAAATTCAGTATTTCCTTTAATTTTACTCCTTTTTCGAAACCCAAATTATTATCAGACAAATTTAAAATAACTTTTATTCCAATTTCCTTCTAATAAATGCATAGGTTCTAAATTAAAAACATTAAAAGCTGTTTTTAAAAGCACTCTTTTATTAGTGTGTAGTAGTAAAAAAGTAGAATTGTTTAATTACATTTATTTTCTGCATTTTGGTCATTAATTTATAATTAATTATTACAAACAAAATGTGTTATATATTAAAGACTATAAAATAGAAAAAGTGTGCCGATTTGTTCTCAAATTCACTAATAGATGGCGCCACCCGTATTGAATGTTTAATTGAATTTAATGATTAACTGATAATTAAGCCCTAAAAATATTAAAATATTGTACTCTCATCTAAAATTCAAAAGTGTGCAAAATAACAGAAAGGAAAATACCTGTAAATAACGTTTTATCCATTGCTACAGTACTTACAAATAACTTATACTGCAAATAACATTTTATTCGTACGTACAGTACCTGCAAATAACGTTTTATCTGCAGTTACAGTACCTGCAAATAACGCTATCCATATGAATAAGACATATGATTATATCAACTTTTCTGTACAAATATTATTTCCCTAAAAACAGTACACTGCTTCATATCTTAGAATTACTTTAATCTGAAAAATCATCGGTACTATGAAATTTATATTTTTGTTCTACTTTTTCAGAAACAGAATGTTGTGTCCTCTTAGTAAAACACTCCAGAGGAGAAAAAATGATTTTTTAAAAATAATGCTTACCGCTTTCAAGTGGAAAAAAACAAACAAACAATACATTTCAGAAAGAAGAGGTGGAAATATCTATTAGTTTCTTTCTCTCTGAATTTAATTCTTAGGGGTGGAATGGTAAACTGTTAACAAATGCATACAGATAGAAGTTGGAATTATGCTACAATATCATAAATACATAAACATTTAACTTTCATAATATATATAATTTTATTACCATTCCTAAGCCTTGCAAGACCAAGAAGTGATACAAAAATATGACACCTTGAGTTAGCATTGCCCAGCTCATATCTGCTAAAGGTTCAACAGTGTAAATGCCTATAAATATAGAAGATTTCCAAATTTATTATGTACAGTACACACAACTAACAAGATATTTAATTATTGTAATTTAAAACAATGATTTTGTTACTTAATTTTACCTTAAGATAGTTTTATAGTTAATAATCTCAAACAGTGCTCAATCAGCAAATTTGATACAATCCAATAAATATTTTAACATCAATAATTTGTCCACCTATAATCCAAATTTTCCTTCTTTTCACTTCTACTGAAACTCTACCATACACTGAATATGCATACAAATCATGTATATTAATTTACAGAAAAAATTATACAAACAGACTGTCAAATTATCTGAATAGGTTTTCAAAGCAGGAGGAAGCAATAAACTGAAAGTGGCACTTGGACATTCAGTCTTGAGAGTTAATGTAAGACTCCAGTATACTCTTTGCTTTCTCAATACTTGCACAAATGTATATTATTGCCCTGTCATTCGTTTATTTAAAAAAATGCCTAAAAAATACCTTTCCACAGCTAAAGCTCTTGTAACAACAAAAAGGAAAATTTCAGACAGTCCAGAACAAATAAAGAAATGTAAGCTTTATTTATCAGACAATAAGAGATTGACCAATGTTGGACATACTCCAAAAAATATTCTGAGAAGACACTATGCATTTTTTCAGACAACGGAATGAAAAGTCAACAAAATTGTTTTGTATGAGCTGTGAAGTTCCCTATGCTTGCAAAAAACAGGAAAACATTTAATTCAGAAGTTCCACTCAAAATAAATGCAGGCTTGGCATTTCTTTAAAAATACATGTATACTTTTGAAGAAACCATTTTTCTTGTTAAATATTCTTATTTTACTGTGCTATGAATTATTTTCTCTGTATAGGTATTAATTCTAAGATACAAGTTAATGGTAATTTATATAAAATCCAGTTGAAACAACTTATATAAATAAATTTATAAAAATTAATAATAACATTCAAACAAGACCAAAGGCAACTGATTAAAAAATTTCAGTGCTGACATTTACAGGCCAAAAATGTTAGATATGTAGTGTGATTTTTTTATCCATCTTTTTTAACTACAGTAATTTATAAGAAAATTTCAATTTTTAAGATCAATATTGTTTTCAATACATTCACTGAATCCTAAAGATTTCTTTTCAAACAAATATTTTTTCATCATCTGAAAGGGCATGAAATTAAAACTAATTCCAAGAACCTCTACTCAAGTTTCAATGGTACTGTATTTTAAAAAAAAACCATAATAATTAAATACCCATTAAAAGAATGTTTGTATTAAAACACTGAGAACAAGTTTATAAAAAAAATATGCAAGGCGGGACAGATGTCATGCTCCTCTTCAAGGGTTTACAAAATCTGAAGATTCAAAATACCTTAGAATAATGCTCTTTTAGTGTATGTAATTATTTGCATATGCAAGAAGTTATCTTCATATTAAAATTCACATTATATCTATTTTTCAAATGGTAACATCCAATTTCCAATAAATATTCAAACTCTCAAAATTAAATTAGCTTAAACACATATAAAAGTTTGTCATAACAAAGAAAGAAACAGTATATGAATTAAAAACAGTCAGCCTCCTAAAGTTAAATGGCTGTTTCCGTTTCTTCAACATTGCTTGATATAATCAATCAATTACAATAAATCCTGATTTTTATTAACTTGCAGTAATAAATAAATGAAACTGCCTTTTTTCTAAATTGAAAGATATTTTAAGCTTTTAACTGTTAAATTTATCTCAAAAATTTTCAATAGAAACACATAAAAATTTTGATGCCAATCGCTTAAGCAACAAATGAAATACAAATGTGCAAATTTTCAGCCATTTCTGTTCAGAAACTTCGAAGGTATACAGGGAAATACAAAAATTTGATCAAAATATCGCCTTTATCACTGGGGAATCAACATTAACCAGAAGTAAAATATTGATGAAATGAAGAAAAAAATGCCTCTGGATGTTACCATTATTATGAATAAATAAGCATTAATTGAACACTTATATTTTCAAAATAGTTCCAACAACAAAAAAAATTGAGAAGTGAACAATCAATTCAGCAAAAACTTTCAATTTAACTAGCATTCAAACCAAATTATTTTTACACAAAGCATAAAAGAAAAGCAAGGATTGATTACTGTTGCTGGAAGTTTTGTGAAATCCTTGACTTTTCAAAATAGTGACTCCTTTTTTTTTGAAAAGTTGGTTCAACCAAGTATGAATGAATGTAGTTACAAAAGCAATATTGAATAGAAAAATATGATCAAATAAACTGAAATTATAAATCAATGAATTGATAGAGTAGGAGGTTTAGATTTTGATATAGTATCTTTAAAAATGAAATGGAAATTTAAAGATAGCTTAATGCCTTTAATTTCCAATTCTTTCTAGTAATAGTAATTAAATGTAATTCCATATCCATAAATTTACAGCAACTTCTATTAATTTTTGTGTTGTCAAAATTTTATCTTGAAACTGTATTTAATTAATACAGGAGTTTATTTTAAAACAAACACCTATTTTTCAGCTGCTCCGAGAAACATAAATCTGATTAAATTTTTGTATTCTATGTAAATTATTTGACTTTTTCATGATATTCGATTATATTTTTATTCGAAACAACGTGCAACGAACAACAACATAAGGTCAAATGATCCATATTGCAGGTATGAGATTGGCAAAAAAGCAAAAAGACTGAAATCATACGCGAGCAAAAAATCTGTACCATTATTTATACGCAAAAGAAGTAAAACATCAAAACATGCAACATGATAAAAATATACACTATAATAACTATAATAATTAATAACTTAATTATTTATAATTCAGTATGTATAAATAAGAAAAATAATATTAAATCATTCGCATTAAAAGTTAAGAAACAAGTTTAACACATCATCAGGGGCATCTTTAAATACAAAATTAGACATTAAAACATATTTACCACCTGTACATCATTGAGATGCAATATAAACCCAACAGAAGTCTGAGAAGAATTATATTTAATAGCCTTTTGATAAAAGTTAGCTCAAAAAATAAATAAAAATAAGGACAAATAATTTCTTTTGCTTCATGCAATTGTGTAAAGTGTATTAGCTCTTTATAAATTATAATAATGTATCATATACTGAATTCTGTTTTATTTCTTTTATTTTTATACATTTTTGCAAAAGTAACAGCACAATGATTTTGCACCTTATAAAGTGACAGGAGTTGAGAAACTGTACAGTTACAATGACAGATTCGTTTAGCATTATTGCTATTTGAAACATTTCCTTAATTGTTAAAGAAGTGTTTTTCTTTCGTTTTTTCATTTGTGTGGCTTTTGTTGGTAACAGATCTCCATTAACACGCTTTAGCGCTTGTTTTGGAGCGCTCCTACCTTTGACAGATTTTTCTTCAATAAAGGACATGTTTGCATCCTCTGCAAGTTTATTTTCAATAAAGGCTAAAGTTTTTGCACATTTTTCATTAGTATCTGTCTATTTAATTACTGGCATAGTTGTCGGGACTACATTATCACTAGAATGCCTAGGTAAATCATCTGTTTTATTTTTTTATTTTGAGAAGATTTTTTATGTCTTATTCTCTGCGTTTTTGCTGCATTTGCACACAACTTTTTAGCTTCCTCTTTTGACAGAAAGCCCATGTCCCCGTGCCTGATGCCATAACAGCCTCCATACCGGTTGAGTGGACATGGGACAGCCTCTTTTGACAGGAGTTTCTTTTTTTTTATTAGTTTATTTATATGTTTTTGTTCATTTTTTTTATTTATTCATCTTGGTATGACCTACAAGATGACCTTAAGTTTTCAAATAATTTTTTTCAACATTTTCATGCAATTTTTTTTTTTTTTTTGCAAAATATGCCACAAAGGTTTTGCTTTCTGCAAAAAGGTGGTACTTAATATTTTGAATGGAACTGAATGTTGGAATGTTCATCCTTGTAGAGCTTGCAGATATAATGTTGATTCGTCAGTAGAAGATGAATCTGCTAGTTTCCTAGCCGGTGGAGTTAAGCTGCACTATTCAGCATATTTTCCCAGAATTTTCTTTCAAAAACGTAACATAGGAAAGTTTCTTTTCTTTGTGTAAAAGCGGAATTTTCGGAAGAAAAAGCAAATTTTTGCAGGGGGAAAAAATCGGATATCCGGAAAAAAAAAAAAAGGAATTTTGAGAGAAAATTTTTTTTTTAAGAAACGGAATTTCTCCAAAATAACAGAAAAAGCGGAAGAATCTCATCCCTGATATTGGCAAATCTGGTTTTACAAATATGAAGTGAAGTTTGAATTAATATAAACAAAGTTTATATATGGAGAAGGAGATAGATTTAAAGAACTTTTGTTAATATGACATAAAAGATATTGGTTTCCAATTCGTTTATTGTTTCAGTATTATGATTTGGAGATATATTTCTTCAGGATGGAACTCAATCAGAATATAACAAATTCTTGTTTGTTTTCATACAATTTAAAAAAATTATCAAAGCCTTGATAAACGAAACAGGTTACATACAAAAGTGATGAATAAATATCCTATTGAATTGGAAAATGTTGATTTAATTTACTGAATCCTGCAGATGAAAAGTACAGCTTAATAAATGCTTCATCTTAATTTTCTTCTAAAAATAAACATGAAAATTAAAATATATGATTTTGAAATCGTATTTTGTACACATTACGGCTTACATATTCTGGTGCATATATTTTTACAAAGTTAAATTGCCAGGGTAAAATTACCAAATAAATTAGTGAAATTTGAGAAGTAAAGGAAAATATTACTAAAACGGCTCTACATTCTTACATCATACATACTGTATATTCTTCTGTGCAAGACTCAAGAATAAAAAAAATTTGGGACAACTTTTTCTTATCAATTCAAAACTCTTTTCCATAAATTCAAAAAGTTTTTAAGAGCCACAAGCATGCAATTTTTATAGAATAGAAATAATTGGCTTTTCTACAGTAATAAGCAAATAAAGAAAGCTGTATGTTAAAAACTATATATTGATCTTACATACTTTAAAAAGTTTTCTTCCCATACATAAACTTACAAGAAAGCCTATAATAGAAAGGTAATAACCCTGGAACAACTAAATCAACATAACTCTTTGAATGCTGCCCTTCTTTGAGAGTTTTTAAAACTCAGAATATAAAAATTGCACAATTTTTAAAAGTTACAAATTATTTCCACAGAATTTGTACAAACGTCCACTGCAAACTTGAACACTGAATAAAGCCATTACAATCACATATGAATAATTATCCATATAATTACTATTCAAAGTTCGAATAGTTATAAGGATGTAAAAATATAATTTTTCTTTAACATAAAGAAAAAAAATCTTTGGGATTTGTTTGCTTCAATAAAAATTTTAAGCCAAATTTTTACTTATAAATAAATTCAGTATTTTACACCTTATTTAAGCATAAATATCTTCAAACATTAATTCTCAAGTAGTACTTGAAAAATTTCTGTCGTCTATTATTTCTATTTTATTTAGAAATAACGTCTTATCATGTAATCAATCAACAGTTAAATAGCTTAATAAAATAATTTACGACATTTGATAGAAAATTATTGAATAATGAGCAAAAATTCTAATGAGAGTGTCTGAATGAAGTTCTTGTAGCAGTTTATTAAAAATTAGTGAATTACAAATAATAGAGTGAAAAGATGTTGTATGTAAAAGTATTCATTTTTTGAGAAGCATATTATGATAAAAATCTACAGATAATTTTATTATTGGAGACTTTTTTTGTTTGCTCTAGCATATAAAATGTGAGTTTTATTCTATATATCATACGTCAAGTGTACACACTTTTTAAATTTAGTAAAAATGTATAAAGAGGCTTTTAATCAAATGGTAACCCCTTTGCACTGAATTAAAAATTCTTAATGTTAATAATTTAATTATGTAATAAAAATAACACATCATTAATAATTATGCGTTATTTTTACTAAACAACAATTAAACACATAAAAATAGAGTAAAGAATTATTCACCTCCAACTCCAGTTCTAAGCAAATAAAAGGGAGTAATTAAAATCAAAAAGTGTTGAATCCAATAGACCTCCAACTCTAGAGTCCGCTGAAAGAAATATGAACACAGTGAACATTACACTTATAAAATAAAAAAACTAAAGGCAATAAATATAGCACATTCCATATTTTGGTACAATAAATTGATGGCTCTAAAATA